>CAHIKZ030002868.1:0-251486 GCA_903632075.3 Acanthosepion pharaonis
ATATATCACAATGTACTAACAGCAACATTGTCCGCTGATACTTTGTCACGAACGAATCTAAATTCTATTAAATTCTTGAAATTGGATTTCAGTAGCATTGCCCGTGAACAAAAATTGGATAGCACATTCGACAAAGTTCAAAACTCAACGTCACTGCTGTTCGAGCAACGTCCGCTTCCTTTCAAGACGAGACTATATTTTGCGATGTTTCCACTAAACATCCTCGTCCGTATATTCCACCTACTCTTCGACGTTCTTTTTTCGAGCATTTTCCTCTCTTTTCTCACCCGAGACATCGAGCTAATTATAGATTAATTTCCGACCGTTTCGTCTGGCCTAATTAGGAATTAGACCAAAATCTGTATAAAATGTCAGAGCTCAAAAATAACTTAGCATACCAAATCACCCCTTGGTAGCTTTTTACCACCGCACGGTCGTTTTTCCCACATACATGTTGATTTAGTGGAGCCTCTTCAAAAAGTTAACGGCTACGAATACATTCTAACTATAGTAGATCTGTGGAATCTTCCATATTAACCTTCCACCCGTTTCGGAAAAATGTTTCCTTCTGTAATACAAAACCTTAACTAATCAACATTTAGTTTCAGTAAAATTCAATCTTCTATATTGGTTAAAAAACTGTAGCAAAGTCACAACAGAACCTTTTAAAACCCAACTATATATAAACAAACACATGATTCAATTCAAGTCAGTCATCAAATTTCAAGAAATCCATACAAACTCCACGCTGTTTAATTTACTGACTCGCAACCACTTAAAGTTTCTCAACAAACTCAACGCAGCATTTAAATAACCATTGTCCGCGTAGATATTCATCACCTACATTTGACTTAAAGAGTGAACACTTTCACTACGTCAAAGTAATTGTACATTCATCAATGTAGCCTATCAGTTAAAAGGCAAACAACTCTTAGCAACTTTAATTCTGACTCATAAATAACACACACAAACACACACTAACAGTTGAACAATACATTTTGATATTTTACTACGCAGAAACAAAAATTATTTTAATTTTAATAACAAGCTAAAAGCATCAGCATTTACTACCACAATTCTGCACGAACATTCTTCACAACATTATCTCAATTACCAAACCAACAAAATTCTGTTTTTATCTTTTGTGTATTTATTGCATATAAAAATCTCTTTATTGTTTGATCTCTAATCACGTTGTTCAGTCATTCCTTGCTATGCAATTGCCCTTATGTTTTTTGTGTAATCTATTTTTGTGGGATAATCCAAATTGCAAACACGGATAACTTTCACCTTATAAAAATTTACCTTCTGATACACCTCACTCAGCATACGACCCGCAACAGATTGTTTTACAAGATGGCCTGTCGCAGTTCCATTACAAACTACAATTGCTGAAGCTGTTACTAAAGCAATACTTCGAGATTGGATAGCGAATTTCGGATGTCCTTCAGTTATTACAACTGATAGGGGACCGCATTTTCAATCAGCACTTTTTCACGAGTTTTGTTAGGAGTGAAACATATCTCTACTACGGCATACCACCCATGTGCTAAAACGGATTTGGTAGAGAGATTTCATCGTCAACTTAAGTCTTCATTAATGGTGAATGCTGATAATACCACTTGGCTTGAAAGGCTGCCTTTAATAATGTTGATGTTATGAAACGTCTTAAAGACGGATTTGAATTGTGCAGCATCTGAAATAATTTCTGTTTACGCCACTGCTTTAGTATAACCAGAGTCCACAATCTACACCGACGACGCAATTTGTTTGTGATTTGCAGAACAGAATAGACATACGTATTCTCCAACACGTGCTTCGAAAAAACCTGTCTTTATTCCGAAAGATTTGGAGAACTCCGATTATGTTTTCGTTCGTCGGGACTCTGTTAAAAAATCCTCTAACGCCATCGTATGCTGCTCCTTACAGCGTTATTTCCCATATTAATGAGAAGTCTGTAATTGTCAGCATTGACACACTCAAACCAGCATTTTTGAATTCAAGTCCTTGTAATGATAATAATACTGACACAACTTCTTTAACTCCGACCAAACCGAATATTAGTGAAAAATGCACTACCACGTCAGGTAGACGATTGCATTGCAACATACACGTAATAGTAATACATACTGTAAGTGAAATCTTAGTAAACCTTATTTCAATTTCAAACATTTTCTTGAATTTCATTGGTTGTTAAATATAAAATAAACTTCGAGAAATTTCCATAACAAAACAATCAAATTTTGTGCAAAAAGCCGACATAAAAAAATCTTTCTCAAATTCATCCTTAATTTAAATGTTTCAAGAAATCCTATTGGTTAAAAAATAAAAAAATGCAACATTAACCCACGCATTTCTCAGAAAAATTCGCAACAACTACCAAGCCTCGTTGAGCCATTTGGTTGTTAAAAAAAATATAAATAGAAACAGCAAACGAATTTTCGTCGTATTCTGAGATTCCCCACGAGCAAAAGATACACAGGAATTATGCTTCAGAGAGATGCCAAAAAACAAATTTCCTTTATGAGAGACTAGAAGTAGAGGCCAGCTTTGCCCGGGGAATGTAACAATAAGAGATAGATCAGTATCGACCATCATAAAGACTGAAAAATAAAATTGACAAAAGATTATTGTTTAAGGTTGACGGAGTTTTTTTGGTTTTTTACGAATTGGTCAAACCCAAACTCAAACAAAAACATTTATTTTATTATAAACAACTGTCTTGTAAATTTTTAAAGCATTCTGAATGTGAAAATAAAGAAAAAAGTGTGCAAGACAATAAGAAACACTACCTACCAAAAAAATAGTGAAGTTTTGTTGAAATCGGTTGAAAAATGTAGGAAATCCGATCCCATATATAAACGAACACACACACACACACACACACACACACACACACACACAAACAACCTGGGTTTTATAAGTATAACGCGATATGAGTTGTTCCCCTTTCATTCCGCGAAAGCGATGCCTTTTAATCGTGTTTTCACATTGCAAAAACAATTGTGTTTTTCCAATTTTTGGAGCTGTCAGAACCACCGCAAGGTAATTTTATGTAGTCCTGTGAAGTTTTGTTGAAATCGGTTGAGAAATGTAGGAAATCCGATCCAATATATAAACGTACACACACACACGCACACACACAACCTGGGTTTTATAATAAGTATTATTAGAAAAATTTACACAACAAACTTTTTCACTCAATATCTTTCATAAAAAGAGGATCGTCAGGGAAAGCCAGCTTTCCCTTTCCGCTTAGGTGAAACCTTGGTAGGTTTGTCTGGCTCCCTAGGTTTGACTAAGTCTGCTCTACTTTTGTATTGAGCACTTTTTTAGTTAGTTGATTACTCGTATCGGTTTTTTTTTCTTTGGGTTTTGGACCTGTATGCTGTACGATTATTTTCGACAGACGTTCATGTTCTTAGCTCTTTCTTTTTTTAAAACCTTTTTTCCTTCGAAATTGATTTGACCATTAGCAAATCAAGAAACCAAAGGTTTTCCGAGATGAGTGTAGTTACCTATATATATATATACACACATGCACACACAATTTTGTAATATATAATTTGTTGATATTGGATGCTTATGAAATATTAATATCTAAGAATATCTATAATTGAGATAACTTTATAAAAATTATGATATAAAAAAACAAAATATGATAGGTGGTTTAAGAAAATATATGTAGATTTCCCTTTAATTGCCTGCCTGTGTGGGTGGTAGATTTAAAGGTTATTTTTAAATGAAAAGGCCACCCGAACAAAGAGCGGTAAACAGATGATGAAATACTGTGCTCTCAAAAGTATCAAGTTCTTCGTAGCGATATGCAAATTAGTATGATTTGCAGGTAGCTCATAATATAAATGGACAACAACTAGAACGGAAGTCAAATGCCTATTTAGCAATATGCACGACATAACAATGGCGTCGCCGATAGGATACTCTTTGGTCCTTGAAGACCCAGAGTACGTGGATTCGTTGCTTTGCTGCTAATGCCAGATGTAAAAAGTTGAAAGACAACAAAAACACAGGAGGGGAAAATGAAATCACCGACTTGTTCATGGCTACCGCTGGTTGTGAAGCGATTATGAAGGTTGCTACAATGGTTTACCCTCGAGAACTAGAAGAAATGACTTTCGAAGAAATAAGTCAGGTTATTAAGGGAAACATGAGACCAAAGAAAAGACTGGTGATTGCAGAAAGGACCAGGCTTATGGCAATGAAGCAGGAAGTGGATGAACCGATAGTAAAATATTTACACCGGTTAAGAAGTGCGAGTAAATACTGTGAGTTCGAAAAACTAGGAACAGGAGAGCAGACAACGGAAGAAGAATTAATCCAACTAAGATTAATTGAAGGTATGCATAATTCAGCACATAGATATAAGTTAATGGAACAGTTACAACTTACAAACATGCCTTTGAATATGTGTATAGAATTTATACAACAGCAGGAATTAATACATACCTACAACCAAAATAAAAATAAATCCGAAGAAATAATGGCTGAAACATATACGGTACAAACAAAAAAAAAAAAATTGTACGTACTGTGGAAAATTCATGAAATGAAAAAAAAAAAAAATGCCCAGCCTTTGGAAAGACGTGTTCAAAGTGTTTAAAAAAATCACTTCAAAAAGTATGTAAAACGAAAAATGTGGAAAGAGTAGAGGATGAAAATAGACAGATTTTTAATGTAAAAAGGATAATATACAAAATACTGGATCTAGAACGGAGATACAAAAATAAAAGTGAAAATCAACGACTGTATTGTCGAAATGCAAATCGACACAGGTAGTGAGGTCACGATATTACCCAGAAATTTGTGGGAAAAATGGGAAAACCGTTTTAAAAAAAAAACCAATGTAAAACTACGTCAGTTTGATGGCTCGATTATAGCAATTATGGGTTACTTTGAAGGTTCAATAGAATTAAAAAAAGAAAAATATGAAATAGTACCCATTATAGTTACAAATTGCCGAAAAACGCATGGACTACTGGGGAATGACGTGTTAAAAATAAATTCAACGAAGTTGATTAATGAGATAGAAATAGAAAAAACACGAAAATTAAAAAAATTATGAAGCTAGCCTGAAATTAAAAGAAAATGTTTCCCCCTCCTACTACGAAGCGAGAAAAATACCAGTGCATTTATTACCGTTGGTAATAGCTAAATTGCGAAAGCTAATAAAGGAAGACTTATTAGAACCTGCCCCTCAGGAGGAAGTAAATGGGCATCACCCATTGTGGTATTTGAAAAAAAAGAAAAAAAAGATGGTGACCTGAAAATTTGTGGAGATTATAAAATAGGGGTGAACCATAAAGTTTGTGCTGACTCGTACCCTATTCCGAATGTGGAAGTAGCTTTACATAAACTTGCTGGAATGAAAGTATTTTCGAAGATAGACCTAAAAATCAGCTTACCACCAAATACCGATAAATGAAAATTTTAAAAGTGACGACCATAAACACACCTATAGGCCTGTTAAGGTGGAAAAGAATGCCGTATGGCATAAAAACAGCAAGTGCAATTTTTCAAAAAGCTATTGAAAAAGTAATAGGAAATTTTGAAAATACCATCTGTTATCAAGACGATATGTGTTGGAGATTTAAATGAAGATGATTTAAAAAAAAAAACTGAAAATATATTGAACCGGCTAAGAGACGCTGGTATGACAATAAATACAAAAAAAGTGTAAACCAACAGTAATGAAATATCATTTTTGGGTTACTCAATATCAAAGGAAGGGATCTCTCCAGATAAAGTATTAAT
Organism: Acanthosepion pharaonis; assembly: GCA_903632075.3. Taxonomy (NCBI): domain Eukaryota; kingdom Metazoa; phylum Mollusca; class Cephalopoda; order Sepiida; family Sepiidae; genus Acanthosepion; species Acanthosepion pharaonis. The sequence goes on from CAHIKZ030002868.1 coordinate 5,773, forward strand.
AGAGAAAATTCTAAAAGTTGCTACACCGAAAAATAAAAGAGTTGGAGTCCTTAGGTTTGGTAAATTTTTATAGAAAATATGTACCAAAATATAATGAGTTGACAGAACCATTTGCTAAGTTAAGAAAAAAAAATGTGGAATTCATTTGGTTAGAACATCAACAGAAAGCCTTTGAAAACTTAAAACAGATTCTGGCAAAAAAGCCAATAGTACAAATTTTTGACCCTAAGGACATAACTATAACTACTGACGCTAGTGAGCAGTCCATATCTGTCGCAAGATGGGCATCCCATAATGTACTTATCGAGGAGATTAACAACAACTGAACACAATTATTCGAATATAGAAAGGGAGGCACTAGCCATAGTGTGGACAACGGATAGAGCAAGACAGTTTTTGATGGGAAAAAAATTCTTGTTGAAAAGTGATGACAGACCACTGGAATTTATTTTCAACCCAAGAAAAGAGCTACCGAAAGTTACAACGTCCAGAATATTGCGTTGGGCGATTAGACTGATGGCGTTCGACTTTGACATTGAATATGTTAAAGGGAATACGATACTGCACGTTGATGCCTTATCTAGATTGAGGTTTTATAGAGAAGAGAAGGACAAAAACGACGAGGAATTTGAAGACACATTCTTGCACCTCGTAGAAACCGATGTAATATCTATAGATAAAATGGCTACTGAAACTACAAATGACCCAGTGTTAAATAGAATAATGTCAAGGATAAAACAGAATCGCTGGGGAAATTGTTCAATGGCTGAAAGACCATTCAAAGAAATTAGACATAGAATGACTATAGAAAACGGGATAATGTGAGGAGACAGATTATAAAAAGTGTACACGATGACGTACATTGTGGAGTGGCAGCTACGCAAAGAAGATTAAAATTGGAAGCTTGGTGGCCGGGGTACTCAAGAGACGTAGAAACTACGTAAGAAGATGCAAAAAATGCACAGATCTTAGGAATTTTAAGCAAAAGAAAATACATGTATGGCCCCGAGAAGTAGAACCATGGAGCAGAGTACACATGGACCATGCCTATGTCAATGGGATAGGACTATTATTAATATTAGTAGACGCATATTCAGGTTGGCCTGAAGTGGTGAGAGTACCTGATAAAAAAAAAGTACCACCGTAAAACAAATATTAAGAGTAATATTTTCGAGGAATGGGACACCGAGAACATTGGTGACTGATAACGCACCAGAATTTGTGGATGCTGATTTGCATGAATGGTTAAGAAAAATAGGATGCAGACCTTACAAGACCCCTCCCTACCACCCTCAAAGTAATGGGATAGCGGAAAAGGATGGTCCAGACGGTAAAGAAGGGCATAAAGCATGCTTGCAACAGAAGGAGGAAGTCAATACTTTTCTACCAAGACTACTATTAAGTTATAGAGCAATTCCACATGCAGGTAGGCCGGAAAGTCCATCTGCCTTAATGGGCAGACAATTAAGGTCCCTTTGACAATGTCATATGCCACAAATCAAAAGATGTGATACAAAAGAAACAGGAATATGCAACCCTGAGTCAGCCGAATTTATTATGCAGAAAGGACATAATACTGCAATATTAAATAAAGAAAATGGGAACAGTATTCTAGCTCATGCTGACCAAATAAGATCCCAAGGAGAAGAATCGGATGAGGAAATGCCTTCAGAGATGCCCATTATTGACGTAACAGAAGAGTTAATGCAGAATGAAACTGCGGAGGAAGAAGTAGAGAGGGATGAGTTAGAGGAGGAAGAAGTAGAATGGGACAAGTTAGAAGAGGAAGACCACAGTATGCAAGAGGAACAGTTCGATTATAGGGAAAGACGTGATAGATCTAGATCTCCAAGGAAAGGGAGAGAGATAAAGGAAGATGTTCAGGAGAGTACAAGAAGTACTCATGGCATAAAAGCCCCTCCGTTATAGGGAGATGTAGTGATATGCAAATTAGTATGATTTGCATATGAGCAGGTAGCTCATAATATAAATGGACAACAACTAGAACGGAAGTCAAATGCCTACTTAGCAATATGCACGACATAACATTCTTCAAAGAATCTATTGCTTTCTTTTCACTTTGAGTAAAAAGCACATATTGTAAGAGGGAATCTGGATTATGCTGTGAACTATTTTACATTTGTTATTTACCTTTTGATTCAGATCCAGTTATACATTTGCATGTATACCTGGATCAGGATTTCAGACACTATAAACTCCAGACTTCTTCAAGTCTTTGTTGTACTCATTAATCTTCTTAGAATTTTGAAACAAACCATGAAGGCAAATTGTTCACTTTCAACTTTCCATGCCTTCATCAGTTGATTTTTCTCTGCCTTTGTATCATTTATTTCATTTCTTCCACTGAAGAAGATTATATAAATTTTTTTCTGAATTATCCAAAACAAGAATTGAATCAGCTATACTTTAACCAACATTTTAGTCCACTAGGCTATGTGTCTCTTGGACACTCCAGTGGTGTCATTTTAGAGATTTAAACTTAATATCTGTACATTAGAAACATCCTTCAAGGTAACAACTAACTTGCAAGCAAAACACCAGTTTCCATGAGCAAGAACAGAAGAGTCAAGTATAATAAAAAAAATTTGCCATGGTCTGTCTACCATATATATGGGGTACATCTGAAAAGATTCAAAGTATCTGCAGTCCATACAATATCAGGACATTATTTACACTATATACATTGTTCAGACTGTTGTCCTTATCTTTGCTGTCATATTCAATGTTTTGGCTATTGCATACTCTGTCCAAAACATTGTGAATATGGCAACAAAGATGAGGGCAACAGTCTGAACATTATAAATAGTGTAAATAACTTCAATAACTCATCTCAGAAATATAGACAGAAACATCAGGACAGTGTTCAACATTTTGGAGATCTCTTCTAAACCAAGCCTCTTTCACGAGAGAAAAGGACCAATGACGTGTATATTCCAACCCATGCAGTTGTAGCAAGAAATAACAAGCAACCCATTAAAAGTATTGAAAAGAGAGAGAGAGAAAAAAAATTAAATCAGATTGAGTGACTATGTATGGAGGTAAAAATTTGGCCATCAAATACTGCAGAATAAAGTTAAAATAATCAACATAAAGCAACACTCGAGGATAAGACAAGTGAAAAATAAATCAATGCTCATGTCAACTTCCTCAGAACTAGCACAGAGATAAATAACATCTTAAAAGACAAGTGAGAATTTGTTTCTATAAACAACAAAAGCTGTGTATATGTCTGATATATATACTTGCTAATCTTATTTAATATTTAATTGTCATTATATTCTTTATCTTTTTAATTCTATTTGCAAAAATCAAAAACAATATCATGATTTTACAAAAGATAAGATGCAAAGGAGAAATGCAGTTAAGACACTTAACAAGTGTAAGTAAATGGATGACAGAACAAGTAGCAGAAAGAGGGGCTTGTAAAAAGCAAGAATTAAATCAATAAAAGACACCAAGTTGTAGAGAGGCTTAAAGGACATGGCACACAAAGAATATTTGTTTTTATGTAATTATATATTTAAGTACATTGAGAATAAAACCTATTTTTTCCTTCATGAAGTCTGAATAAAATCTTAAAGCTTATCATGTAACATATTTTCATTCTTTTAAAATTTAGTTGACTTACAGCTTTAACAAAATAACAATTTCATCATATATACCATCATAGGTAAACATCATGGTTTACAATATTTATATGAGGACTACTGTCCTTATCTTTGTTGTTATTATCACAACACTTCGACCATTGTACCCTTTGACCTTCATCAGGTGCTTGTTGATCTGAGAAACCTTCAGGGAATTTAAATTAAATTTTATTTAATCTACAAAGATAGATTGTTATTGTTCTGCTTACCATGTCTATCTCCTTCTTATTTAGTTCTGCCCAGTTATTGGTCTCCCCATTTTCCACTGAGTTCTAGTACACACTGCCTGGCTCAGCGATTGAACTCACAATTACTATGCCACCAAATTCATGAACCAATGTTTGTATCTACTTGGATTTTGTCCCATAGGACAATCCTGAATAGAGAACTTGAAGTCTCAGAGCTAACTTGCCTGCTGATGAGACATTTTTAATCATGTCACCCCAATCAAGACAATAATGTCACTAAGATGCAAGAGGTTACTGAGTGTTAGAAAATATGAGAAAAAAAAAAAAACACAATTAAGGAGAGTGAACAATAAAAGAACAAAAATTAAGATAGAAGATAACAATTGATATCGCATTTACATTTTTGAAGTTCAAACTTGACTAGAAAACAAAAGCTGGAAGAGAGTTTTACAAGCAAGAATTTCAAGTGAAGAAACTGTTACCATAGAACTTATGGTTAAATCTATGTTCTTTTTCTTTCAGACATCTGACCTTCTAGGATTTTCTGTCTAGTATTTTTATTTCATTCTACATGGGTAGATCATGATGCCCAATTTTATTGTCTCACTCCTTAATTATGGCTTTTTGGCATTCTAGATGGCTAGTTTCACCTTTATATTATTAGTCGCAGCTGCAAGGAATGGAGTACAAACAGTTCTTGGTTAATGATCCTCTACTAGGATTGACTCAGCCAAAATTTCTCTGTAAGGAGCTGCTTCTGAAAATTGTCTTGATTTTGTATAGACTGCAGATCTTTTGAATCTTTTCTGATACACTGTTGCAATTTTCCAGGTTTCCACCTTGACTCTTCTGTTTCTGCCTGCAGAAGCTCATTAAGTTATGTAGGGGAGTTTTTATTCTGAAGGATGTGCTTGATCATTTCTTGTTAGTATGTACCTGGGTTGCTGCTTATGATTTTTGGGCCATGTTGTAGGTATCAAATGTTCCCTTGCTTTACACAGTATGGATGGTGGGAAGTGAAGTTGAGGTATTGTCTGGTGATGGTTGGCTTGTGATATAAGGATTTCTTCAGCCCATTTTCTGTGTGAGTTATTAGTACATCCAGGAAATCTAACAGATTGTTTTCTTCTGCTATTGTGAACTGGAATCAAAGGCCTTACTGAGTTCACATGGTCCAGCAATGTTTGTATAGCTTCCTGATGAGATCAGAGTATGAAGGTGTCATCTACATATCTCAGCCATACTATTGACTTCAGTGGTGACATTGTTAAAGCCATTTCCTAAATATTTGATGTATCACTGGTGACAGCAGCAAACAAATAGCCAAGCCTTCTACCTGTTGGCATTTGTCAGATGCCAGTTAAAAGAATGTTTTCTGTACACAGAATATATTCATATACATCAGGATGCTAGTACATTCTTCAACAGAAGGACTTGATTCCAATCGGTTTTCCAATAGAGCCTCATCGATAGGAACTCTGGTGAACAGGCTCACCATATCCAAACTTACCATCGAATTGTTATGGATTAGAAATCCCTGGATTGACTCCACAAAATGTTCTGAGTTCTTAACATATGAAAAATACTTCTCTATTTGAGAAGTGGGTTGATTATTATTATTATTATTATTATTATTTTTTAATCAGTATCACTCCATAAATGGCAGTAAAACCACTAAGACACAAGGGATTACATGATATGGAGACAACTGGTTTTTGCATCCCTGAGTTTGTGAGATCACCATATCTCACCATCACCAACAGTAGAGAGCAGACAATAATGTTGGGATTCCAAAGGAAGGACTTGAGAAGCTACATGCAAAACCTCATTGGGCAAAAATGTCTGCATGAAATCAGAAGAAATCAGTTTCAGAATCAAAAAGAAAATCTGGGAGAAGATGTGCATTGCTACCACAAAATAAGATTATATTCAAGAACAAAACAGACATCTGAAGAATTACAGAGGGTTCATGGACAAAATGTTGGGAAAAAAAAAAGAAAAAATTCAAAATAAGGATTCAATAATTAAAACACCGTATAAAATGTTGATTCTCTGAGTAAATGCTTCACTGGAGATTGAACCATTAAATTCATATTCTGTCTTTGAGTAACTCTCTTGAAAAATGGCTTGTTGAAGGCATAATTAATGATGATAGTGAATCTGCAGCAAATGTGTGCCATTTAATTACAACTTTTCCTTCCTGTCAACTTATTTATATTAGCAATATTTGCAAACAAACCAGCCATGATAATCTTTAAGAAAATGAAATAAAATGATCTTTTATTTGTGGAATCAAGGAAGAAAAAGATGAAAAGAATGTGTAATATATGATATATCTGTAACACCTGTTTTGTTATTTCTTTAACCATTTACTTGGTCACAACAGTAACAAAAGCCACAACAAAGTAACAAGTATATATATGCTGATTCTTTTAGTTTTCTTGCTCTCCATCAATATTCTCTTTTTCAGTATAAACATAGAATGAGTTCTCTCAATCCTTCATCTGATATTGTGCCTTGATTCTCATTGACATCAATATCCACAAAAACTGGGAAAGGCCTGTTGCACATTCACAAGAAAAGGTTAAAATAAAATCACAGAAATGAAAAACATGAATCCTATTTCTTATGTATTCAGTTGTTTATTCAGAGATTCACTTGCATGCTCTGAGGGTAGCAGGAGTTGTCCCAAGTGTATTGAGACAGACTAACAGAAAAGTTAGCTCTTCCTTTCAGCTTACAGAGACTTCTTACCACCAGTCTGGACATTGCTACATCACCATGTTCTGTTTGCAAGTTGCCTATTCTAATGAGTGGCCCAGAACTCTCTGATAAATAGCCTATGCCCCAGCAACAAGCATGCATCAGAACTCCTTTCAATTCTGTGATTGTTTATAGAAGTCTGTGAGTGGAACTTTCTAACTTCCAGTCAAGTGGCACTTTCTTTTTTTTTTTTTAAGTTTGCATCTGTGGGTGAACACATTGAAAATCTTACTTCATAAATTTTACTGTTGGTCATAAAAACACCAGGTACTTCAGATTCAGAGAAAATTATCTACCATTCACTTCAATGTGGATGCCCTGATCCAATCATATAGTGGACCCATAGTCAAGACCTCCATCTATCTATCCATGATCTGCTAAATCAGATTTTTCCACTTCTCCTGGTTTTTCTATATATTTCAAGCCTGACTTTAAAGGAACAATCTCTCTCCCTTAAAATTTAGTTCACAGTTCCATGGAATATTGTAAATGCAGATTCTCATCAAATTCTTCTCGTGTAATGAATAAACTCTCATCAGAAATGCAGTTCTTCTATCAAAAACCATTCTGATGTCATAATATCCACAAATGCTTTGAATTCATTCAAGCTGCACCTCTTACAGGTAATACTGTAATAAAATAGTTGGTGTGGAAACAAAAAAAGTTACGTTCACACACAAACACAAATGTTAATGTCCATGTCCATTGTAAATTGTGTCTTTTAATACATATACTTCTTTGTATCTATATATCGGCCTTGTTGGTTTTCTTTACAATTCTTTATGGTGGATTCAATCTCCGAGTCTGCCATGTTCTTCTAGTGGACCTTTTAATATTCTAGCAGGAATTACACACGGGTTCCTAATTTAACAACACGTAAATCCATGGTCCGCTACAAATCTTAATCCTACATCTCTAAATTATATCACTATTTCAATGTCGGTCGACGCTTTTTGAACATTTTCGAAGTTGACAATTTTTTATATTTGCATTTTAAAACTTCTTGCATTGAAACTCTTGACAATTTCTTCAAAAATGTTTCTAAGGCTTTGTATGCATGCAGAAATTTTGAGTTACTAGATATATATTTATCACTAGACAAAAAGTTATCTAAACAAGTTTCTGAAAAGTTACTTGTAGTTATGATCCTTAAAAGGCGGAGGAAAATAAACCGACTGGGATTCCTTTAGTAACGGTGAGTGAACCGGGAAAAGCCCAACGCAGTTCAGAAATCTACTGATTTGACTAATTTTGAGCACTTTTTAAACGTTAAAACGGTTGTCTGGAAATTTGATTTGGTATTTGAAAACATTAAAAAACAATAAAATTATTAAAAATCGATATGGTATCGATCGAAAAATATTGATTTTCACAAGTTTCAACAGTTTACACAAAGTTATATTAAACATTTTGGGTTTTACAAACTTTTGAAAAGCAAGATAATTTGTCTAATTTCGTACATTTTGAACGTTAAACACTGTTGTTTGAAAATTTAATTTGGTTTTTGATAACTTGGACTCACTTAAAACTGATATATTAAAACCTTTATCTAGATTTCAATATTTTTCATTTTGAAATGTTAAATCAGTTTGAATTTTCGTCAAATTTAGATATTTTATTTCGAAATATTAAAATTTTCTAATTTTCCGCGCGATTTAGCCTTTTTCATAAATGAAATGATAAAATACGCTAAATTTGAAACATATTTTGCGATTTTTATTTAAATAGGAAAAAGGAAAAATGTGATCACGTATTTAGAAATGTTAATATAAGGTAATTTTTCACGCGGTTTAGACTTTTTCAAATAGAAAAAATGAAATATGCTATATTAAGCGATTTTATTTAATATGTTAATATGAACAAAAATAACTTTAGATTTACTGTTCGTTTTTTAGAAATGTTAAAATTGTTATAATTTAGAGTTAGACATTTAGACACTTAATTTTATCATTCAAATCTTCTCCAGATTTACACGTTTTTTTAGAAATGTTAATATAAGCAAAAGATTGAGGATATTTATTTAGAAATGTTAGAAAAGTTAATATTAAAATTCAGAATTTTTTTATTAGAAATGTTAAAAATAATCTACCTTTCATCCAGCTTGGCTCTTTTTGTTTAGAAATGTAGGAATATATTAAACTTTCAACAAATTTATATTCATTCATTTAGAAATTTTATCCAGATTTCGGCATTTTCCATTTGGAAATCTTACGGCAGTTTAAAATATCGTCAGATTTAAATGTTTTATATATAATCTTATTTATTATAAAACGCAGGTTGTGTGTGTGTGTGTGTGTGTGTGTGTGTGTGTGTCTGTAACGTTTATATATTGGATCGGATTTCCTACATTTTTTAGCCGATTTCAACAAAACTTCACAGGACTACATAAAATTACCTTGTGGTGGTTCTAACGGCGCCGAAAATGGGAAAAATATAATTGTTTTTTTAACAAAATCAATTTGAAAACACGATTAAGACACATCGTGAGAATGAAAGGGGGACAACTCACATCGGGTTAAAAAAACACAGGTTGTTTGTGTGTGTGTTCCTTTATATATGGGATCGGATTTCTTACATTTTTCAGCCGATAAAACAAACATCCACTTTTTTTTTTTTGGCAGGTAGTGTTTCTTATTGTCTTGCACACTTTTTTCTTTATTTATACATTCAGAATGCTTTAAAAATTCCATTTACAAGACAATTGTTTATAATAAAATTCTAATCTAATTCTATTCAATCGGGGGACTCATCATAACGATTGAAAACAATGTTTTTGTTTGAGTTTGAGTTTGACCAATTCGTAAAAAAAAACAAAAAACTAAGACATGCGTGTCCGTCAACCTAAACAATAATCTAACTATCTCTACTGATTGTACGAATCGAAAAATCGGATAATTTTTTATCTTTAGGGAAAGATAATTCCACGTACTTTAGGGCCATTTTTACAATTCCCTTTGCAATTTATTACAAGGCAGATCAATAAGGCATTGGTTCTATTTGATATTAATTCAATATTTAAAAGAAAGTATTAAGAAATAATTTAAAAATGCCGACGTAAGAAATCTGATAGACAAAAAACAACAATATTTCGAAGATGATAATTATTAAGGAAAAAGAACACAGTACTTGTAATAAATTAATAAACCCAAATAAAGTTAATATTTTTGTATTAGAAACAACGAGTGGAAAATATATTCAAATCAGAATTCTAATTATGAATCACCACAAGCAAAAATATGCAATTTTTTTTTACTGTATTCAATAAGTAAAAATCATAAATTGTAAAAGATTACAGAGAAAGGCTACCTACATTTTTCAACCGATTTCAACAAAATTTCACTTTTTTTTTTTTGGCAGGTAGTGTTTCTTATTGTCTTGCACATTTTTTCTTTATTTTTACATTCAGAATGCTTTAAAAATTCCATTTACAAGACAATTGTTTATAATAAAATTCTATTCATCAATCGATAGACTCATAACGATTGTAATTGTAAACAATGTTTTTTGTTTGAGTTTGGGTTTGACCAATTCAAAAAAAAAAAAAAAAAAACTAATTAAGACATGCGTGTCCGTCAACCTTAAACAATAATCTTTGTCAATTTTATTTTTCAGTCTTTATGATGGTCGATACTTGATCTATCTCTTACTGTTACATCCCCGGGCAACGCCGGGCTCTACTGCTAGTGTTAAAATAAGCAATTTTCTCCCGCCTTTTTCACATAGAAATGAAAAAATACGATACATTAGTAATATATTTGGCGATTTGTATTTAAAAATCTTGAAGTCAGCAAAAATTAGCTCACATTTATTCTTCTTTATATAGAAATGTTAAAAGATATTTTTGCAAATTTAGACATGTTGGCAAATAAATGGAAACATTCAAATTTTCTCCAGATTACACATTTATTTTATTTAGAAATGTTAATAAGTTAAACTTTATTCAGTTTGAGGATTTTCTTTTGAAATGTTAAAAAAGGCATAATTTTATTAAAATTCATACTTTTTTATTAGAAATGTTAAAATGATGTCCAGGTTTTGTCATTTTGATTAGAAAGTTAGAAGTATGTTACAATAAGTTTAGACTCATTTATTTAAAAATATGCAAAATGTTTTTTATCCAGATTTCGGCTTTTTCCATTGTGAAATGTTAAAACAGTTTGAATTATCGACAGATTTAGAGATTTTATTTAGAAACGATATAATTAGCCAATTTTTCTCACAAATGTGAAAGATTTTTCAAAAAGAGTTTTCATATAGTAATGATGTACAATTTATTTGCTTTTTTAACAAATTAAGGCTAAATTTTATTAACATTTTGACTTAGAAATGTTAACATGGTCTAAATTTCATCCAGATTTAGTCATTTTGTTTAGAAAAGTAGAAATATTTATCCAGAAATGATAAAATATTCCAAATTTTATCCAGATTTTGAGATTTTAATTTTGAAATGTTAAAAGTTGAATTATTGTCTGAAATCATTCGAAAACTATAAAATTATTAAAACTCGATTTATTTTTGTTCGAAAAAAATTGACTTTAAAAGGTTTCGACAACTTTCACAAAGTTATATTAAATAAAATTTGGGTTTTACAAACTTATGAAAACAGTGTAATTATAGTTGAAATTTCAATTATTTTGATCCCTTAAACACCGTAATTTTAAAATGTAATTTGAAATTTTCGAAAACCCGATGAAAATCGATATGATTTCAATGGAAAACTATTGATTTTAGCAAGGTTCGACTACGTGCACAAAGATAAATTTAAAAAAATTGGTTTCTACGAACATATGGAAACATTGAAAATAGAGTTGAAGTTGACGTAATTTTCACTAATTTCAATTATTTTTGATAACTTAAACACCGTTATTTTAAAATGTAATTTGTTCTTTGAAAACATTAAAAAAAACTCTAAAATTAATGAAAATAGATTTGTTTTCGATCGATAACTATTTATTTTAACAAGTTTCGGTAGCTTACACAAGGTTATATTAAAAAATATTTTAAAGAACTTATGTATACATGGGACTTGCACTTGCTGGAGAAATCATTTTACGCCAAACTACATAAATTAAAAAACGTTATTTTAAAATGTAATTTTGTGTTTGAAAGCATTTGAGAACCCCTAAGCTAAAATTATTGAAAATCGATGTTTTCGTCCGAAAACATTTAAATTTCGAAACTTACACAAATAATATCAAAGTTTTGGTTTTTACAAACTCATGAAAACAATGAAAATATTGTTGAAATTGACCCTATGTACGCCAGTTTCAATTACTTTTGATAGCTTTGTCGGAGTTACCTCCTCCTTGGCTCCTTAAACCGGAAAAGAAACAGGTCATTTCGACCTTGACCTTTCGGTTGTGCTCCCTACACGCTGTTAACCCGAAAGTTACCTTTTCAGTTTAGTTATATTACGAACCTAGTCGTAATATACTTCTAGGCATTTTTAGGCTTTGGTTTTCTTTTAGCTAAGCTCTACTCATTTTTTAGATAGACTTTACTGTATCAGCTTACCAATCCTCTTGCTAGTCTCCCTTACCACAAGACAGTGACTTCTCGCTAAATTTAGGGTCGGCGACTGAAACGGTCGGTACGCAGGCTCCTGGCCTCCGTGGCCAGGACGTCGACCACCGGGCTGTGTATTAAGTTACGCTCCCATTTCTTTTTGTCTGCCAACTTGACGATAGTTGGAAACTTTCCTTCTCTCTCTCCTTCGCCTCTTACTTCTGGCTCCTTTCCAACGTTCAACTCTCGGCATTCCGTCCCTACTGGCTGCCTGCACGTCGTCCATAACCTTTCCCGTACACTACGTTAGTAATTATTACGGGAGGTTACTACTATCGGACTCGACCGGCAGACACGCAACGCCTGCAATGGACCTTTGATATGCCCGAACAACATCGCAACGCCAACTCCTCTTTCCTTCCCAACACGTCAAGTTTGGTATCCCGGCAACGACCAACATCAACCTCAAACTCCAATGACCAGCAGCGATTATCTGCAACGACCAACCTCAACTGCAACGACCACCTGCAACGACCAACAGCGATCATCTGCATGACCAGCAGCGATCACTTGTAACAACCAACCTCGACCATCAATGCCTGCACCGGAACATCTGCATCTCTACCGTTCCGACCACCTTTATTTCTTTATTACTTTTCTAGAATAAATTAGCTTATATCTTATATATCCTCGTTCTGTCGTCTATGTTGTTTCACATTGTCAGATTTAACGTCTTCGAAAATGCTAGCGGGCCTCTCGTAACCTCATCACCCTTTTGTGATACGTGGGCGCTCGAGGGGTCCGCTACAGCTTAAATACCGTTATTCCAAATGTAATTTGGTGTTTGTGTGACATTATTTGACGCTGATAAATGGAAAGAAAGGGTTAATGAATAAAATGATGGACAGACCGAGAGAAAGAATGAAGGTTTCTCTTTTCAAAAAAAACAAAACAAAAAAAAAACTTAATTCTCTAAAACCTCTTTTTGATACATTGAACAACGTTATATTAAAAACTAATTTTGTCGTTGAAAACTTCCGATAGTCCCTAAAATTATTAAAAATCGATTAGTTTTCTCTCAAAAATGTTTTCATTTTCATGTTTCTACAGCTTACACAAATTTATATTAAAAAAAAATCGTTTTGACAAATGTATAACATGGAAAATATAGTTAAAATATATTCCTATATGTCAACTAGTTTTTGATTCCTTAAACAAGTAATTTGGTATTTGCCAAAATTCGAAAATCATTTAAATTATAGTAAATCGTCGTTTTCGCTCGAAAAGAATTGATTTTGGCTTACACATGGATATATTTTTAAAAAATTATCTTTTACAATCTTATGAAAACATGGAAAATGTAATTGTGAACTTTCTACAGTTTCATACTTTTTAATGCATGAAACAATTATCGAAATTTTCTCATGAATTAGGCATTTTTTGTTTAGATATGTTCATATTCTTCAGATTCTGAATTTAATTTCAGAAATTTAAAAAAAATGCTAAATTTTATTAATATTTAGACATTTTTGTTTAGATACATAAAAAATGATCTAAATTACATCCAGATTTAGTCATTTTGTTTAGCAATGTTGAAATAGGTTAAATTTTCTACACATTTAGACTCATTTATCACGAAATGTTAAAATAATTCTAAAAATTCTCCAGATTTCTACTTTTTCCATTTTCACGAGATCTATCAATTTTCATATAGAATTGATGAAACGCTGAATTTGCTACAGATTTTGAGATTTTTATTTCGAAATGTTAAGATGCAACATTTTTCCAGGTTTATTCGTTTTATTTAGTAATGTTAAAATTCGCTGAACTTTCGACAGAATCTTGAATTTCAAATGAAAGAAATTATCAAAATTTTCTCCACATTTAGACATTTTTATTTCGAAATGTTCAATTCGACAAAAAATTATTTAGATTTTGAATTTTGATGCAGAAATTTTAAAAGATGATTAATTTTATTTATATTTAGACTTTTTTTGCTTAGATATTTTAAGAAATTCTAAATTTCATCCAGATTTTGTCATTTTGTTTAGAAATGTTGAAAGGTTGAATTTTCTACACATTTAGACTTATTTATTAAGAAATGTTAAAATAGTATAAATTTTCTCCAGATTTCTATTTTTCCATTTTCAAATGTTAAAATTGTATAAATTATCGTGTAAGAATCCTCTTACTCGGTTTTTTCGTTGAATGTTAAAATTTGGAGTGTCGGAATTCGATACATTGACAAAATATCGTTACAGGGTAGCTCGTAATTTGGAATTAAAGGAATAAAATTCAGTAGAAAAGACAACGTAGTTTCAACAAATAAACATTAATTTAATATAGCGACAAGAATACAAGCAGTTGATGATAGATTGGAAAGTAATGTCTTTTTGTTTGTTTTTTAACTTAATAAAGAAATTTATTTCTAATGATATGTAGGAAACGATAACTTAATATCTCAGGTATGTTTTGTAATGTTTTGGCCAATGCACGTGTCTCCCAGATCTTGTAACATTCTTCTCTGTTATTGTCTCTGGTGTTTGTTCATTCGTCTTTTGTGTGATATTTGAGTCTGAATGCTCATGTTTTTCTTTTTGTAGTTGATTTGTGAGTTGGTTATCGACTTAAGCCGGTTTAATCCGATCGATAGCAATATTGTTACGTTTTCCATCTTTCATGATGGTGAAATACTTATCCTTTCTGTTAATAACTTGGTATGGACATAAAGGTTTTTTTTACACCGTCATTTCTTATAAATATATATGTGCAAGTGTAAAGGTCATTTGGTAGGTATATATTTTTGTTTGCTTTCCGTTTAGGTGTAAACGTTAATGATGACATTTTATGTTTTAATTTCTGTACAAACGTTTTTGTTGGTAAAATATTCGTGTTGTCATCATAGTATTGACCAGGTAGAGTCAGTGATGTGCCGAAAACCATTTCAGCTGGTGTACCACCCAAATCCTCTATTACAATGTTTCTGATTGATAAAAGTACCAGTGGTAAGTTTTCTAGCCAATTAGTTTTGTTTTGTTTCGTTGCTAGAGCTGCCTTCAACTGTCTGTAGAAACGTTCTACCATCCCGTTCGCACAAGGATTGATAGGCTGTAGTTTTTTATGTGTCGAGTTCCGAGTAGGTGATTGAACTCTCTAAATAATGTAGACTGGAACTCCACTGTCTGTTGTGATTACTGATGGTACACCAAATATTGCGATCCATTCAGTAAGGATAGTTTTAGCTATTGTTGTGACTGTAATATCTTTGATTGCTATTGCAGCAGGCCAGCGAGAAAACCTATCTATGATAGTAAGGATATATGTAAATCCTTGAGAACAAGGTAACGGTCCTACAATATCAACGTGTATATTCGTGAATCTTGCATCAGGTGCGCTGAATGTACCTGCGGGTGATTTATTTATCTTGTTCTTCTGGCATGATAAACAAGATTTTGAACAATTTCTTATGTCAGTTGACATATCTGGCCAGACAAAACGTTCAGTAATTAACTTCACAGTTGCACGTTTTCCTGGCTGAGAAAATGTGTGGAAGTGTTGGAATACTTGCTGTCTCAAATTTGGTGGTATGTAAGGTCATGGTTGAGTTTGTGAAATGTCACAATAAAATTTAGTATCACTGAATGGAACAGGTAGCGACTAGTTTTAGCGATGTGCTTTGTTGTACTTCTTGGAGTGTAGTGTCTGTGGTTTGTTCTTTAGCGATTAATTCGAGGTTCAAAGAACTAAAGAAGCAATTGTGGCACGTGATAATGTATCTACCACTATGTTTTCTTGAACTGTCACATATCTGATATCTGAAGAAAATTGGGAAATGTAATCTAGGTGTCTGATTATATTTGTCAGTATGTGTGTGTAATGCATATATTAATGGTCTGTGTATATGGTGAAATCTCTACCCTCCAGGAGGTGCTGGAAATGTTTAATGGAAAGATATATTGCTAATAGCTCTCTGGAAAATGTGCTGTATTTAGTTTGTGCCTTATTTAGCTTAGCGGAGAAGAAAGATATAGGTGTGACTTGTTTGTCCAAGATTTGGTGTAAAACCGCACCTACAGCTGTTGATGAAGCATCTGTTGTGAGGGTAAGCTTAGTTTCCTCGCTATCCTTGATATAATTCAGCTTAGTAAAGTTAGTTAAAGCTGTTTTGGCATTGTTGAATACTTCTAGAGTGTCTTCCTGTAACATAATCTTTTTGTTCTTGTTCTTTAGTAGGTTTGTCAAAGGTGACAGTACCGCTGAACAATTGGGTATAAATCTCCTGTAATAATTGATAAGGCCTATAAATCTTTGCAATTGTCTTAGTGACCTTGGTTGCGGAAAATTGGTAATAGCTTCTAATTTGCCTGGTAAAGGTGAAATACCTTTGTGGTCAATTTCATGTCCGAAGAAATTTTTTTTTTTTCTCGAAAAACACACTTGTGGACATTGACTTTGAGTCCAAAATGCGAAAATCTTTGGAAAGCTTATTCCAAATGCAGTTTGTGTTCTTCTCGGTTTTTGCTGGCGATTAAAACATCATCTATGTAGGCATATATGAAAATTAAACCTCTAAATACCTCGTCGATTAGTCTCTGGAAGGTTTGAGCATAACCCAAAAGCCATTCGCACGAACTCGTATAATCCGAAAGGTGTCGTCAGAGAAGTTTTGTGGATATCATCTTCGGCAACTGGTATTGGTAATATGTGTGTGCGTGATTCATAGTAAAAGCGGATATAGGAGATATGAATTGTTTTTACTGTTGGCGGTGTTGCCGTAGTCTGAAGTAGTTTGTCAGCGCTGTCGCTTTTAACAGGATGAGGTCATGAAGATCATCAGCGAGAGGCGTGTGGAGTTTGGTGACGTATGTGTGTATCCCCCTTTGGCAACAAAATCGGCTCCAGAATTAAATTATTTATTTATTTCTAATTGGCCCTAAAAGGGCACGTGGTATGCCTTCTGCTACGTCCGTACGAAATGGGGTCGGTATCTACCTAAAAAAAATGATGACTAATACAACAAACATTCTGATTTGTAATCTATGATTTTATTGCTGTATTTTAAGATGTAAGTGTTTTCTTGAGTGTGATTGGTTTATAAATATTGTATTTGATATTTTAGTGGACACGACAATCTCCAAATTTAGATATTTTGTACGAAATGGTAAAATGAGTTACATATTCTTGAGATTCATACATTTTCATATAGAATTAATAAAATACGCTAAATTTTCTATAGATTTTCAGATTTTATTTATTTTATTGCTGATTTTTTTCCTGTTTTATTCTTTAGACAATTTTTATTTAGAAATGTTCAAATAGGCAAAATATTTTTCAGATTTGAATTTTAATTCAGATATGTTAAATTTTATTAATATTTAGATCTTTTCTTTAGATATCTTAAAATGATCAAAATTTAATCCGGATTCTGTCATTTTGTTTACAAATGTTAAAACAGTTTAAATTTTTCCCAGATTTTTACTTTTTCCATTTTCAAATGCTAAAATTGTTTACATTTTCAACAGATTTAGACATTTTATTTAGAAATGATTAAATAACCTACATTTTAACGAGATTTATCCATTATCATACAGAATGGTGTTGGGATTTAATTTGAGAACAACAATTTCACAAGTTTATTTTTTCTGTCCTCATTCCAACCTCTTTTTAATTTCAAAACCGGCTCCCAAGGCCTTGATTCTTATCAGACATAAGAATTTATTTTCTGACTAAGGAGAGAGCTGGAAAATAAAAAGGAATTCCACCACCATTATTCTTTCCATGGAGCCATAAAGTCTGGGAGAAACCTCACAGCTTCTTCACTTCAACCTGTCTTCAGTACCTTCGAAACCGGCTCCCAGGGCCCTGATTCTTATCAGAGATAAGAATGTGTTTTCTGACCAATAGAGGGACCAGGAAATTTGTACAACAATTTTGGAGGGAAAAGTCCCCGACCCATCGGAGCCTCCCAAAACTCCATAAATTTGGAGAATCTTGCAGCACCTTTCACCAAAGAACTACTAAAAAGGGCTGTCAAACACAAACGTTGGTCTACTATTCAAGACTAATCCAAAAAGCTGCATCCCTTCACCACTCTTTCTGACGAGCCCACTGGACTTCTGTAGTCGACCAAAAAAAAAAAAAAAAAAAAAAATGCAGGCGTCCTTCATCTGCAAACAAATTCCTAACTCTACAAGAACTGTGAGTGTATCAATCCGAACTTTAACAATAACATCTAATCGCTTAAAGAACTCTTTAGGCGCTCAGAGAAATATTTTGAGCAAGCCTTTTTAAGTTAAGAACATTTTCTCTTTTCCCTTTCTTTCTCTACTAATCGTCCTTTTATTCCTTTACCTTTTTTTTTCTGTATATGTTGTAAATAAACACTTTCTTCTTTTGTTGTTACTCACCGAGCAGGATTTTTTTTCTTTATTCGTACGCGCCTAAAAGAGAGACTTTGTCCACTCTAAATCTTGCAGTTTTACTTGCGTTTTTTTGCAAAAAATTTAAACCTCAACCCTATTTTTAACCTCAACCCTTTGATGCGGGAAAGCCGGGACAAATTTCCTAGCATTTTGCTCAAAATAAGCCTATTGCGTGTGCTGCTAAGAAGTACAACATATTTGTTTTCTTTCGAAAGACTCTAGTGCTCGGTGTGTGCGTCAAGTGGAAGAATTTGTTTGTGATATACTTCGTTTCCTTTCTTTAAGTGAACAGTTGTTTTGTGGTTCGCTCTTTTTTTTCTGGATATTTTTGCAGAGTCTGGGGAATTTTGTAGTTAATATTAGAAGGTACACCTTTTAAAAATGTCCTCTATTTCGGCTTTAACTAGTAAACTAGCCAAAAGACGCAATACATTTAAGCACAATATAGTTACTACTCTTGATGTTCTGAAAAACCAAGAAAAGGGGAGTTGGGATTGAAATAAGGGTTACTCACACAGATCTATAATTATTTAACATACCTTTATTAACATTTATATACACACGTTTTCAGCTTCGCGTGCTGGCCTATTGTCCCAGAGCGAGGCTCGGCGGAAGTAAACAAACCCTGTTCTCGCGTCCAGAGGGACAGCAGCAGCATGTTACAGGGATTACTTTAATTTGATAAGGGGTGATATTTCTCAGGGGTTAGCCACGGTGGATGAAATCAACGGGGAGATAGCAGATATATACCATGCTAACGAAGTTCATGAGGAGGAGTGCTATAGGGAAACGGACATTGAAATAAAGTTCCGCACTGAGGTTAAGCGGGAACTAAATAAATTAGAGCCTAATTTTTCGAAGAATTCTTCTCCTATCACGGCTAGAGATGATGAGAATACAAATAATCCACAGTCCTTCCCATTTATCCCCAAGTTGAAGTGCTGCATTTTCAGCGGCAAGGACTGCGATAAGGATAAATTTGCTTTCAAAAATTTTCTTTCGCAGTTTGAAAATTGTGTGGCCAATGTTAAGTCGAACCTACAGTATCTGCGAGGATATTTAACCGGGTGCAAATAACGCAATACTTAACTATCAGTGATGATAACTACGATTCCGACATAGAAATATTAAAGGAATAATTTTTAGACAATGAACTTATTGTCGCTGAAATATTCAGGCAGATCAATGAGTCCAAGTCTGACATGGACCCCAATTTAGTTGGGGTGAAGCAATTTCCTACTAAACGAGCTGATCTGTTTGAGTTAAGAAGTTCCTTCGATTTAGATTTCCTTCAAGAGAATTCTCCTCGAAATAAATATTTAAGTTTCGTTATATTTTCAAAACTGCCAGTATCGTTTAAAAGAGAACTAATTCATTGCGTTGAAACGAATTATCCTTCTTTATCTCAAATTTTTGCTAATTATAGTGAAGTTGTAGTGCCACGACTATGTTCTAGACAAGCGTATGGTTGCAAGAAAGAAATACGACAACAGCAGAAATAGATTTACGTGATTTATTTCAACAGGAACGTGTGGGTTTGGGACAGCTACCTTGTGGTAAAGTTCATAAGCCGGCTTCGAATCTGGGTTGATCTCTCATAGTAGTTCACACTGGTTGGCGCTGGCGCTCCCCCTGCTGACTGCTGCTGACCGCTCAGCCTGACCGTGACAGGTCTCTTCCCTGGCCTCCTGTTGACTGCCGTTGTACTTTCGTGTGACCCCTTTTATGGAGTTTTTTTTATGGCTTGACAGGCTCGTAAAACGACGCGAGTATAGTTAGGAGGGAAGCATTTTTATTGGTCGAAAAATAGAAACACTTTAAAATATTATTTTATTTTTCGACCGGAACTCGTGCGTCGGGAATATGCGTAAACGCGTAAATATGGTCATTTTGCGACGGGGCCTTGTCCCGTTCATATCCGGCTCTCACTCTTGAGTATGTTAGTTTATTTGCCTGCAAATCAGCCGAGATGTGTCTTATTTTATTTTATAACACCTACATTTCTTCAATTTTGATTGGTCGATTAATACATACTAAAAATAATAGGACAATTTATCAATCGCATTTCACCATACTGAATTTTTTCCTACACTTTGCTTACAAACAAATTTTGCTATAAAATCACTGATTGGTCCATTTTTCGTCCAATCGAGTATTGTTCGTGTACATTCAAAAATATATCCCGCGTTTGTGCTGGGAGCCACCCAAAGTAATATAAATATTGTATGCATTCAAAAAACAAAACAAACAAAAAAAAACAGTAGTAGTTCCAGCACCACAGTGGAGTACAGACCAGAGACAATAGATCTCGACTACTCACTCGTGTTATTCATCCTACTCACTTCGCACGTACATACACACAGATACAGAACTTTATTTGATACACCACCAGTTCTCTGTGGACATACTAAGTTGAATCAACTCTGTAAGTTGCAAACACAACTGAACAATTTTCTGAAGAAATATTCTATTTCAACACTGAACTCTGAACTTTATACTCAAGACAAAACTTCCTTAAAAACATTTCCTTACAGTTAAAGGGAAACTACTTTTTTCTCCCTATTCACTCATATTACAACTACTTTGTATTATTGTTGAATTTTAATATATATATATTTATTCGTTGAAACAAATTGGTTCTTCATTGTTTTTCCTTGATATTTTAAATATTATGCATGAATGTAAATGCTTTTTCAACACGCAGCCACAATTATCTATTCAACCAAACACCACTACAACATTGGTGATTTCAACACTCCAGAAAGCAGCATTCTACAAAGTTATCAAGACCCTTGTGATTACAAAAATTAAGTCATATAATAGTAATAACAATAATAGCAATAGTGTAAATAACTCTGAGAAAACTAAAATTCACGACTGGAGTTCAAAGGTCCGTAATTCTAGTCAGAATAAAAACCGTACTCTGGAAAACTTTAATGTCAACACCAGGAGTAGTAGTAATCTTCCGAAATGTAAATTCTGTGATGAAGAAAAACTTTCAAGTACTAAATGTTCCAGATATCCTTCTCTAGAGTCCACATTGAATAGGTGTAAAGAATTAAAGTTATGCCTACTATGCATGAGTAGGAAACATGCAAAGATGAATGTAGAGGAGGGAATAATAAATTAAATATTGAATGTAAGTTCTGTAACTCGAGGAGCCATATATATATATGTTATGCCCCTTTAAGTTTAGAAGTAAACCGTCTACGACTAATATGTGTCTTAAATACACAATCAGGACAGCCTAATTTTATTCTGCCACTGGTTTGCCTATGCGTCAGCAGTGGTGGCAGAATACATAACTTCAACTGTCTAGTGGATACGGGAAGCCAGTGGTCTTATTTTTCTGAATCAGTTTTGAGGAGGCTGAAAGGTGACGACTACTACGTTGCCCCTGCTGACTATGAAGTCAGGACATTTTTGGGTTCTCAGCTCAAAAGGTTGAGGGAGGTGAAATTTGATATAGGATTTCCCAGTGGAAACTCGTTCCCTCCCAATTTTAATTGATAACCAATTTAATATCAGATTTGATGTTGATTATTTTCATTTGATTACTAAAAACCTGAAAAATCTAAACTTTAAATTAGCTGGAAAATTTGCTAAAAATATAGATACCATTCTGGTGCATGGTTTGTTGTGGGTGGATTTGATACAGTTTATGAAGCCTATGCATCTGATAAAATGCATGGGTGGTACGGCATGGAAACTCCCCAATGGGATCATTCCATTTGAAAATGTTAATAATTTCTTGTATCCGAACCAAATTATCCTTCCTGGAAAAGAGCAGAAAGGTGCAGACAGTAATTTTTATGCTACTGTTTCTAAATATTCTTCGTGCCCCGCGTCCTGGGCATGACGTTAAACTGTAACCAAATTGCGTCCTGGCTACGACGTTAAATTGTAACCTATATAGCGTCCTAGTCACGACGTTGAACTAACCATAATGCGTCCTGGGCACGACGTTAAACTAACCATAATGCGTCCTGGGCACGACGTCAAACTAACCATAATGCGTCCTGGGCAAGACATTAAACTGTAACCACAATGCGTCCTGGGCACGACGTGAAACTGTAACCACAAAGCGTCCTGGGCACGACGTTAAACTAACCATAATGCGTCCTGGGCACGAGGTTAAACTAACCATAATGCGTCCTGGGCAGAACATTAAAACTGTAACCAAATTGCGTCCTGGGCACGACGTTAAACTAACCATAATGCGTCCTGGGCAAGACATTAAACTGTAACCACAATGCGTCCTAGTCACGACGTGAAACTGTAACCACAATGCGTCCTGGGCACGACGTGAAACTGTAACCACAAAGCGTCCTGGGCACGACGTTAAACTAACCATAATGAGTCCTGGGCACGAGGTTAAACTAACCACAATGCGTCCTGGGCACGACGTTAAACTAACCATAATGCGTCCTGGGCAAGACATTAAACTGTAGCCACAATGCGTCCTGGGCACGACGTGAAACTGTAACCACAAAGCGTCCTGGGCACGACGTGAAACTAACCATAATGCGTCCTGGGCACGAGGTTAAACCAACCATAATGCGTCCTGGGCAGAACATTAAAACTGTAACCAAATTGCGTCCTGGGCACGACGTTAAACCAACCATAATGCGTCCTGGGCAAGACATTAAACTGTAACCACAATGCGTCCTAGTCACGACGTGAAACTGTAACCACAATGCGTCCTGGGCACGACGTGAAACTGTAACCACAAAGCGTCCTGGGCACGACGTTAAACTAACCATAATGCGTCCTGGGCACGAGGTTAAACTAACCACAATGCGTCCTGGGCACGACGTTAAACTAACCATAATGCGTCCTGGGCAGAACATTAAACT
The DNA here is from genome assembly GCA_903632075.3 of Acanthosepion pharaonis. Taxonomy (NCBI): domain Eukaryota; kingdom Metazoa; phylum Mollusca; class Cephalopoda; order Sepiida; family Sepiidae; genus Acanthosepion; species Acanthosepion pharaonis. The sequence goes on from CAHIKZ030002868.1 coordinate 29,175, forward strand.
GTAACCAAATTGCGTCCTGGGCACGACGTTAAAATAACCATAATGCGTCCTGGGCAAGACGTTAAACTGTGACCACGTTGCGTCCTGGGCACGACGTTAAACTAACCATAATGCGTCCTGGGCTCGACATTAAACTGTAACCACATTGCGTCCTGGGCAAGACGTTAAACTGTGACCAAATTGCGTCCTGGGGACGACGTTAAACTAAACATAATGCGTCCTGGGGACGACATTAAACTGTGACCAAATTGCGTCATGGGAAAGACATTAAACTCTAACCACATTACGTCCTAGGCAAGACATTAAACTGTGACCAAATTGCTTCCTGGGCACGACGTTAAACTAACCATAATGCGTCCTGGGAAAGACATCAAACTGTAACCACATTGCGTCCTGGGCACGACGTTAAACTGCAACCAAATTGCGTCCTGGGCATGACGTTAAACTAACCATATTGCGTCCTGGGCAAGACGTTAAACTGTAATCAAAATTACGTCCTGGGCAAGACATTAAACTGTAACCTAATTGCGTCCTGGGCACGACGTTAAACTAACCATAATACGTCCTGCGCAAGACGTTAAACTGTGAGCACATTGCATCCTGGGCAAGACGTTAAACTGTGACCAAATTGCGTCCTGGGCAAGATATTAAACTGTAACCACATTGCGTCCTGAGCACGACATTAAACTGTAACCAAATTGCGTCCTGGGCACGACGTTAAACTAACCATAATCTGTCCTGGGCACGACGTCAAACTGTAACCATATAGCGTCCTGGGCACGACATTAAACTGTAACCAAATTACGTCCTGGGGACGACGTTAAACTAACCATAATACGTCCTGGGCACGACGTTTTTAAACTGTAAACAAACTGCGTCTTGGGCATGATGCTGAACAGCATCAGTGACTTGAGCATGACTTCAAACTACTCTGGTAGTAACATAAACGTCGATTTACTAGACATCATTGTGGGGATTTGTACTCTGGGGCCTCCGAAATGAGAGAATTTTGGGCTGGTTGTAGTATTGAGTCCTCGGTTCTCAGCCCATGAAGTCATAGAACTTTGGGCTCTGAATATGTTTAAGTAATTGTAAACTTACATTCAATGTATCTATTCCTTTCTCTAGCAGAATAGTTTGGATTACTTGGGTTAAAACTTACGCCTTGTTAGTAAGTTTCCCTTAATAAAATTTCATAAAATGTACTTGTTTGTTGAAGCAAGTATTAAATTTGACTTTAAGCCCACGTTAGTTAAAGAACTTTGGGCTATAAATATGTGAGTTTAATTGTAAAATTAAGCAAGTATTAAAATTTTGATTCATGCCCACGAAGTCGAAGAACTTTGGGCAATAAATATATAATAAGTTTAATTGTACACTCGATTCGTCTATTCCTTTCTCTGGTGGGATAGGGTAGATTTACTTAAATTAAAACTTACACGTTGTTAGTAAGTGTTGAAACTTGACTAATGCATGGAATAATAATGCAACACAAAATGTACTTAGAACAAAATGTATTGAAACAAGAAAGTGTACACAATATTTACATATAGTCTTTTGTATATTCCTGGTAAGACCGTTCCTGGAGAATGTGTTGACTGAGTCGCAGTCGGGCAGAGTCTCTGGTTGAATCTCTTGATTCCCCCTCTCTTCCCGGTACCAACCATATTTATATGGTCGGTACTCCACTATGCAAATTAGGTGGATCCTACCACAACACCCCCTCCCAAGCCTTGGAATCCCTTTTGGATTTCAAACTGGCTTCCTATATGGGTTGATGATTAATGCTATTTCTTTGTAGATCCATTTGCATACTTCATATGCATATGTCCATCCGCTTAATTTTAATATTTTTTCCGTTTTGGATTCACGTCCAATGGGTCCGTGAACTTTCGTTTCCTACCGGATCTTCTCGGTTCAGGAGTATTTAGCGGAGGTTCTACTTGAAACATATCATACATTACCTCAATGGGATCTTCCTCCTCATCCGGTATACTCTCTTCATGCTCTATAACGTAACATTTTTTAAGTTGATTCTGGTGCCTTTTATGACTATTCTTCGGCCCTTTAATTATGTAAATCAGGTCACCGATTCTCTTGTCCACTATGCCTCGTTCCCAGAACTCAACGTTGTTTTTGTAGTACTTGAAAAACACCTTCTCTCCGGAGGTGTATCTTTTTCTCGCTGTATACATAGTATTCTTTACTCTATTTTTTTCTGGCAAAAGTTTGTCAAACACTGACTTAACTTTCCTAGCAAACATTAGTTCAGCTGGTGCCATGTTTGAGTGTGTTCTCTGGTTTGGCGTGATTCTGTATACTTGTAGGAATTGCTGAAGCGCCTTTTCCGTTGGAACTCCTGAGGCTTTCTTCAGAGCGCGCTTTAAAGTATCGACAAATCTTTCTGCGAGTCCATTGGACCTCGGATGATACGGCGGCGTCGTTATGTGGTTAATTTGATATAACTCACAAAATTCCTTAAATTCTTCAGAAGTGAATTGTGTACCATTGTCAGTCACAATACACTCTGGCACACCGAACCGTGCAAATAGTTCATGCAAGAAAGTTGTTGTGGTATTGGACGTAGACTTTTTGCAGCGTAGTACTTCTGGCCATTTTGTAAAACTATCTCCCACTATTAAGTAGTAATAATCTTCTACTGGACCAGCGAAATCAATGTGTAATCTTGTCCACGGATGATCCGTCTTGGGCCATGGTTTGTGTACTATAGGTGGTGCCTTAGCTGCTAACGCACACCCTTTACATCGATGAACCATGTTTGCGATATCCACATCCATTCCTTTCCAATATACAAAGCTTCGCATTAAGTTTTTTGTTCTATTAACCCCGTGTGACCCATATGAAAGTCCCGTAGTATCATTTTTCTGCAACATTTTCGGTACTACTACTCTCTCACCATATAATAAAACTCCTTCACCTATTGAATAAATCTCCTGCACTTTTTGGTCATTTGCTACCATTTTGCTTTTTATTTCTAAAATGAAATCATCGCTTTCAGCTTCTTTTTTAATTTCCTTTAATGAACGCTTGATAATAATTTGCGAGCCCCAGAAAACTCTGTAGCATCGCCACATTAGTGGGCGTCGGCATGTCTCTAATCGCAATGAACCTTTCCGGATCTGGAAATCTGCCCTTTTTGTTGATTATGTGACCTAAATACTTAATTTCCTCCAAACCAAATTCGCACTTTGACTTTAAAACCAAAGTCCTGAATCTTTTTAAATACTTGATTGAGATGCTCTCGATGTTCGTCGACGGTTTCGCTCCTTACTATGATGTCGTCTAAGTAGGCGCACGCAAAGTCTAAATCATTCAACATGACGTCCATAGCTTGTTGAAAAATGATGGTGTCACTTTAATACCAAAAGGAAGCCTGTTGTACTTGAATAACCCTCTATGCGTGTCTATCCCTAGTAACTTCGAACATTCCTCTTCGACGGGAATTTGGAGATAGGCATCTGATAAGTCGATTTTTGAAAATATAACTCCACCATTTAGCTTGTTAAAAATCTCCTCCGGACTCGGTAACGGGTAATGGTAGTCCTTAATTACCGAGTTCAACCCTGTCAAAAAATCAACGCAGACTCTGATTTGGTTTGATTTCTTTTTTATGCACACAATCGGCGCAGCCCATGAATTAGATTCTACTTTCGAAATAATTCCCATTTTTTCCAACCTATCAAGTTTCTTCGTTAATTTTCTCTACACTTATGAAAGGCACGTTACGTTTCTTTTTAAAAATTGGCATAGTATTTTCCTTTAATTCAAATTTAGCTTCAAATTTGTTACATCTTCCAAGACCAGGTGTGAAGGTTTCCGGAAACTTTTTCTTTAATTCCTGTCTTGTTTGCGTATTACTTTCTACTTTTCTGCAGAATGAGTTTAACGGTTTATCCCACAATTCGAATGTTTCAATAAAATCTGTACCCATCAAGTTTTCTCCATTTTTCAGAATGAAAACTTTTATTTTTTTAACTATCCCGTTCAATTTCATGGGAAGTACAACATCGCCTTCGAAGTTAATTTCCTTCCCAGTTACCGTTCGAGCGCATTTCGTTGACTTCATTATTGTAGGCCTTTTTAAAATTTTCCATGTTTTATAGTTCATTATTGTTAAATCTGAACCCGAATCGAGTTGAAATTAAATATTCTTTTTAAATATTTCGGGCGTCACATATTTCCTCAAATCTCTATCTGATTTTATATTTGAATTTGTTTGTCTAATTCGGCTATTGACTTTTTTCGTTTTACAACACGATCCTTTGTGTCCATTCTTGTGGCACACGAAACATTTCTTATTTCTATATGGACAATTTACCTCCCAGTGTCTTTCGTTGCAACGTCTACAATTATATGGTGGAATCTTTTTTCCTCCTCGTTCTTTTCATTTAATTTTTCTTGTCTATTTTTAAAATACGCCGAATTTTTACTCCAATTTTTTGCTGATGGGTAATTTGACTGTTTTTTTTATTTTTTTAATATACGCAATGCCAGCTTCTTCGATTTTTTGAGACTCTTTCTTTAAACTTACGGCCCGCTGACACTCCTCTGCTAACTTTTGTAGGGTAAGGTTTTGTTCAGATTCGAGTTTAGCCAAAATTCTACGTCTTATTTCGGCACTCTTACTGGATACCAGTCCTTGAGCAAAAATTAAACACTTGAATTCTTCAACCGTAATCTCTGCCAATCTGAAATTGTCACAATGTCTATTCACTATAAATGCATATGTTAAGTAATCCTGATCGTCGGATTGAGCGACATTCATGCATAACCATCGCTTATGCCAAAGCGACATATTTGCTCCCAACAACTCCTTTAGCAATTTCACTGTTTCCGAGAATTCCTATTCATTCGTCCTTCTCGGTAGAATAAAATCTACAAATTTGCTATGTTCTGCTGTACCTAGCTTTCTTAGTAATAGACTGACTTTTCTTGAATTCGACCAGTTTTCACAGTCTGTGTAGAAAATATCTTCATATCGTTTGAAGTACACTTCAAACGTTTTTTCTTCGTCTGGCCCATAGTTGAAAGTTTCCAGCGAATTAAATATGATGTTATTAGAATATGAAGAATTTCCTTCATTTGCCTGACTGTTGTTTAATTTCTCCAGTGTTAACTTTTGAATTTCTAAAACCTTGATCTGCATTTCTTCCTGCTTTCCCAGTCTTTCCTCTTGCTTTTCTTGATATTTTTGCTGTGCTATCTGTTGTTCCCTTATTAATAAGGCAAACTGTTCACTTTGACGTTGCTGACTCAACTGCTGGGATTTGAATAATTCAGATATGACTTTGGATAATTCATCCATCTTTTGCTAATAGTGTTCATGCAACAAAGAATATACTTTTAATTTGTGTATCCACAGATATAATATAATCTGACCAGAAAAATCGAAACAACTTACGACTTTTTTTATTTTATGTCTTGCTTTATAAAATATTGTTGAGCAACCAAAAAAAAAAATTTTTTTTTTTAAAAGTTCGTTACCTTTCAAAGTCGACACGATGTATTTGTGCGCCTTTTAATTCCATGCATGTTTTTGTAGTCGGCCCGTTTTTTTTTTTTTTTTTGAAAATCACCGTTATTCGTTTACGACACCTTTCAAATTTTGTTCGTTTATGCTTAGTCGTCCTTTAACGAGTTCTAAATATCCAGAAATTCAGAATCCTTCGCCGTTCCATTAGATGTTGGACTTTTAATTAATAATTTTTTACTTCAGCCTGGGTTCTTCAATGACTTGTCCCAATTGTTGAAGGCTATCAATTATCAATTCTTTTTTTTTTTCGTATAGTTCTTTCTACCTCGTCGCCATTGTTGAAACTTGACTAATGCATGGAAGAATAATGCAACACAAAAGTACTTAGAACAAAATGTATTGAAACAAGAAAGTGTACACAATATTTACATATAGTCTTTTGTATATTCCTGGTAAGACCGTTCCTGGAGAATGTGTTGACTGAGCTGCAGTCGGGCAGAGTCTCTGGTTGAATCTCTTGATTCCTATATTTATTTGCATTAAAATACAAAATGCGGCACAAGGCCAAAAAGGGGGATGGGGAATGACGGTCTTCATCTGTCTTAAATCTAAACTTAGCTAGTCGCAGACACTGACCCAAACATGCCAACAATAATCCAATCACCAAAACAACACATTCACGCCTACCTTTCTTACTACGTCCACCATAATACCTCAGATTCTCTATGAAGTCCTAACTAGTCCCCTTATGTACAGATATTGTTCATGGGGGGAGGGTCATAAAATAACAATTTTTAAAAAATCCCCAATATACAATATGACGAAATATATTTACAATAAACTAAACAAAATTAGTGTTAGTATTAAAACCCCCCACAAACTTTGAATGTGGCAGAAATATCAGTTAACCGGACGAAATCGATGTGGAACTAAGAAAATAAGAACACATTCAAACCATCAAGCATTCACACAAACACTCACTCATTTATACACAACAACAAATACGAAAGCGCACACACACGAAACGAAAGGCGCCCCGTATCCACCAGAGAACTGACATTACTAACCACCTAACGAGGGAGGGGATGGGGAATTAAACAAAAGAAAAATAGAGACGGAAATAAAAGGGACCAATGAGCATACATACCCTAGCTAAGTTAACCGGGAAAAAAAAAGAAACTAAAAATTCAAAAGCGAAAACCTAGTCTAGCCTAATATCTGGGTGGGTTGCCTATGTTCAACCCTGTTAGGACAAAATTCTGTACCTAACCGACATCCAAATGCCACTCTAGTTCAGCCCCTTTCACTCTACACATTCGCGCAAGATTCACCCACCTTTTGCCGAATTCTGATGATGGGAGCCGCCGCCTTTCCGTCCTAATCTTGACTTTAAGCTGATGCTTAAAGTACAAGATCAGTTGGGAAGAGGTGAACTTCTCGCCTTCATAGAATCCCTTCTGTCGCGTCGTCCAAATCACGACTCGCATAACCCCTAGTAAGCAACAGAACACATAGTGTTCAGCCTTCGTCAATTGCGATACCACATTGCTACAAACAGAACTGGCTTCCAGGACAAAAAACTTTCCCTGCAGCATGCGAACCATGAGGCCTTCAACAAACTTGCACAACGGCACAACCGTCTTGCACTGAAAAAAGGCGTGACCAAATGGTCTCGACATTCCCAGTACAGCGATGACAGTTTAGATATTTCTTCAAGCCTGCTGAACAAAGTCTTTTGCCGACCCAGAGGGCTCCACGAATCATCAGCCAGGTGAGTGATGCCTCATCATTACTGAGCGAGTCTCCTGCTTCGTAAGACCGAGCTCATCGATCAGACCATCTCGAACGGACCCCTAACTAACAATCGATATAATGCCTTACGAGACAATGCTTGGGCGTCAGAGAGGCCATCCGACGTCCGCAAGAGGAGTTTCAAAGCACGACGACATTCGCGGTAGAAGGAGCACTCGACACGAGGTGTACGGCCGGCCTCCTCCTCGCACGAGTGCACACTTCTCAGGGATGGGAAATGTTTTCGGATATCTTCTTTCCAAAAGGTGCCCACCTCATCCAAACCGCGACACATTCGGTCTAGAAAGGTAATGCGAAGCATATATTGACGAATCTCAATGCTAGGCATACCCAGACCGCCCTCAGAGGGATGAAGGCAACAGATCTCGCGACATACCATATGGGCCTTGCCTCTCCACAAGAAAGAGAACAAGGCCTTGACTAATGACATTAGTCGGGCATACGGGAGTGGAAGCACATCGAGTCGGTACAGGAGGATCGGATAGATGTGTGAAACACATACTTCCGCCCTTCCCTTCAGGGAAAGTCTCCGACGAGACCACAGATTACCCGCGGCCTCGGCCTTCCCTTGTACCTCCGACCAATTCATTTCCAACTGGAGATCAGGACCGAACCAGATGCCGAGTATCTTGATCGGCCCATCCGTCCAGAGGAAAGTTCCGGGAAGAGAAACTCCCTTCCACGCACCCAACCGCAAGCCCACAGACTTATCGCGGTTGATCTTGGCCCCTGTCACCATCTCATACCCACTGATCTCCTTGCTGACTTCGTCAATCTCGGCTCTGCTCGACACAAGAACCGAAACGTCGTCAGCATAGGCAGAATACCTGGCCGAGTTGGAAGCACCAGGCAGCGAAATTCCGCGTAGGACCGGATTCGCCTTTAACTTGCGAAGGAATGGTTCCAACGCAAGAACGTAAAGCAGAGGCGAGAGCGGACAACCTTGACGAATGGAGCGAGACAATACGAAAGGCTTCGATCTTACCCCATTCACTTCCACCAGCGCACCGGGGGTCGCATACAAAAAGTCGGATCCAGGAGCGAAAGTCGGCTCCGAAACCGGCCGCCGAAAGGACAGCCTCCAGAAATCGATGGTCAACCCTATCGAAGGCCTTGGACTGATCTAAATTGATCAGCGCGGCTTCACTGTCGACTTGTTCTAAGATCAAGCGTACCATATGAAGGTTATCCTGAATAGTCCTACCCTTCACAGCACAAGTCTGTTCAGGGCCAATCAGACTAGACAGGACAAGCTGCAAACGGTTGGCTAAGATCTTCGCCAAAATCTTTAAGTCAGTATTTAACATCGTTAAAGGGCAAAAGTTCCCTAACCCATCCCCACCGCCCTTGTCCTTACGCATCAACTTGATGACACCCCTGGTGAAGCGTTGAGGTAAAGACCCCTGCCTCATCCAGTGGTTGAAAATCGGTTCCAGCAAAGGAACAAAAACGTGCGACAACCTCAGGTAAACTTCGTAAGGAAGACCATCTAATCCCGGAGACTTATCCAGGCCAACCTGCTTCAGCGCTTCCCAGATTTCCGACTCTGTTATGGGACCCTCGGACCTACCACTTCAGCTGCCGAGAGGCAGGGAAAATCAGCTAAATAGGCGTCGAACTGAGCAGAGCTCAGACCGGGCTCCCTGGTGAAAAGATCCTGAAAGTAATCCCGAAAGACCTCACATATGCCCGCGTTTGTAGTCACGGTCCGCTTATCCGGTAATGTGACGCACGCTATATGTCGCCTAGACGCGTTTCAATTCTCCTCTACACGCAGTTCAGTGGCCATATTCGTAGCCTCAGAAGACATTCTTTTTAACCTAGCCCTAACTACCAGAGCTTGATCCTTCTTGATAAGCAAGGAGGCCAGCTCTGTCTTAGCTAAAGCTATGTCCCCACTAACACAGGATTTCACTGCCCGATCGACTTTATTTTCCAAAGCAGTTTGCGCCGCTAATCTATCTAGATTGAGTCGACGATTAAAATCGGCAGCAGACGTTCGAATTTTAGATTTTAAATTGCCCCACCAGGCATTTCCCACAACCGCCCCCGTCAATTCCCTTTGTATAGTTAGTAACAGCTGGTCCCGGAAACCCTGATGACCAAAAAGTGAACAGTTCAATTTCCAGTAACCAGCCAACCTAACCTTAGGCTTATCTAAGTTTACACGGACCCGGACAAGCCTATGATCCGTATAAACTATATAATGGAAACTTGGACACCCTAAGAGCCCTACATCGACTCTCCTAACTAAGACTCGGTCCAGGTAGCTAGCAAGCGAGCCAGGAGCCGAGTTGCCACTAGTTGTCCAAGTCCATGCTACCTCCCGAGGGTGTTCATTCCGGAACTTATCGACGAGATCAAACCCATCGATAAAGTCCCGAAATGGTTTCACATCCGGGTTGTTAGTACCTTGTTTGTGCCCTATACGATCTATATCGGGGTCAAGGACGGCATTCCAATCCCCCGCTAAAACTACCCGACGAGACATCGTCAAGAACGGCGTGATCTGCCGAAACAAAGCAGGCCGCTCGGAATGGGTATTGGGCGCATAAACCCCAATGAGACGAAGAACCTTATCCTTTATGGTAATATCCAACACGCAAAGCCTGCCCGCCGGATCCGCGAAGACAAGGGTACATGCAGCCTTCAAAGACCTGCTCACTAGCCAAGAGACACCCCTCGAACGACCATCAAAACCTTCTGAATAAAGGGCGAACCCCTTAGACAGTATGTCCTCACGATCATGAGAAGAAAACCGGGTCTCTTGTATACAACATATATTCACCCTGAGGAGGCGCTGAAGGTCACGAGAGAACCTCGCCCTGCGAGACTCGGACCTCAGGCCCCGGACATTTAAACTAGCTAACCAAAGTGCCATTTTGAAACCGATTAGGGTTGCCCTTCAGGATAGAACATGGATGGGGTGAGGACACCGACAGCCTGTCCCAACGAACCAGACATCATCTCAGTATCAAGCGTGTCATCCTGGGACAAGCCGCCGATGTCCGCAGGATAAGTTAACTTAAGGGCTCTATAAAGGGATGTGTGAACATAAATAGGGACCCTCCCTTTACATTTTTTTGTTTCATCCAATTTTTCCTCCAGCAGGACGACAGCTGGGGGCACCACTTTCAAGGACCCATGCCCCAGATCTCCCGCGTACCCGGGCCAGTTCTTACGACGGTTAGCTGATTTCGGGCCTTGTGGAAATTTTCCGGCACCTCCACATCCACACCCTTGATGTGCCGGAAATTCCACAAGATTTTCAAGGGCTTCGGGTTCTTCGTTTGCCCGAAGACCCTTTCCGCCTGATCACGGGATACGCGGCAGACGTCTTCCCCTGTGAGATATGGTGGTTTGATTTTTTTCTTTTTTTTATCCGTAGCAATTTGAGAGTCTGGGCTTCTTACACTTTTTTTCTGTGGTGACTGAATAGGTGTTGGAATGGGTGTGATGTTTGGAGTGGTGGAGGGTGTCATGCCCGAAGGCGTCCTCACAGGTGAAGGTTTTGATGAGTGAAAAGTTTTCGTCGGTGAGTTCGACAGTGATTTTGGTGAAGGAGGTTTCATGAAAGGTTTTTTGATGAAGTAGGGGAAGACGGGGCAGAGAATAGAGGAGCCGGTGCCCCCAGCGATTTTTGGTTTTTACCCCGCTTAGCCTCCAACTGTTCTTTTAATTTCTTTAAGTCCAGTATTTTTTCCAGCTTGGCTCGTTAGCTTTCTGGGTTTCGCTGGCGTTTTTTTCATAAGACGCCGAGGCGTTACCCTCAGAGCTGGTAGAGGGAATGGGGCTGTAGGTGACTTTGTCCCTGAGGTCATGCTGGGACTGAGGAACCGCTGTTTGGGTCTTCCCTTGCCCCCTAACTAAAAAGGCCATTCCCCTCATCCTTCTCCTTAACCACACTTGTGGCAGGCGTTGGTTTCGGGGGGTTATGAGGGTCTGGACCCAACTGAGGGATTTTCCTCATCGGTCCGCCTCGCAGCTAGGCCCACTACAGGCATTGCGGATTTTTCCTTCTCGGCCAAGGGGGGATTTTGGTCACCTGCGACCGGACCTCCAGGGGCCTTCTTCCCTGGGCAGGAGGAGGAAAGGTGACCAGTCTCTCCAAACCTCCAGCAAGTTGGTCTCCTACCGGTCACTATCACCGGCATTTTCCGGTCGCCGAACACCAAACAGTTGGGGACGGACTTGAAGGCCTTTTGATCGAGCATGATGTCAAAAGTCCATCCCCCGTTCAAATTGTCGGAGAGAGCCCCTAAAATTTGGCCGTACTGCATAAAAAAATCAGCCAGGAGCTCTCCCGAAATTTGAGGAGGAACCTCAAAAACGGCCACCCTGGTCCGCCTGCGGCCTTCATATTCCGTTCTTAATATCAGATCTTTAGTGATGAGTTCTTTTTTGGCCATGTAGCAGAATGTCCCACATGAAGAACCCAGTACCCTTTATTACTCTTTATCCCCAGGGACAGAAGTGATTTAATCACAGTGTCTTTTGTGGAGCGACAAATCTTACGAGTTTTCTTGTCCACCACAAAAACGGTCACCATTCTCTTTGCAAACATATCGAGCTCCTGGACAACTTCGACGAACCCATCTTTATTAACAAGATGGGCGTAGCCTTTCGCCTTATCCAGGAAATCCGCCATGTTCAAAATACAACTAGGGGGGGACTTCCAGCAAGAGGGCAAATCCTCGGACGTCTTACTTTGTGCCTCCTTTGGAACTTCGTCACTTTTAGTATTATCTCCCTTCTTGGAGCTACTAACATGGTCAGTTTTGGGGCTCTTTTCAGCCCGCCTTTTTCCAGTTTTTTCAGTTGGGTCGGCATTAGCAACCTTCCCGAAAAGGTCCTTCTTCACCATCGACCGACTGCCTTCGTCGGCCATGTTGTAAAAACGTGGAGACTACCACTTGCGGGTCTTCCAAAATTTTTAACAAACACGGGGAGAGGAGTTGGGAAAAAAAAAAAAAGAAAGAAAGCCTGGACAACCCAGGAAATTAAAATTTAAAATAAAAGACAAACTAGATAAACTGAAAGAAAATAAACAGGTAAGACTTTTTTTTTAAAAAGAAATAAAAATGGCGCCCAAAGGCAGCCGAAAATAAAAACAGAAACTCCTCTCTTTTTTTTTTGTTACAAAAATTCAAAATGTACAAAAAGAAAAAGAATAAAAAAAAAAGTTTAGCGGCCTAAGCCGCTAAAGAAAATAAATTAAAAGCAAAAAACAAACTAGTCAAACAAAAAAGAGAAAGAATGCGACCGAAATCGCTAATTAAATAAAAAAGAAGTAAGGTATAAAATAAAAACAAAAGTTTTTTTTTTTCTTTTCTTTAAGCTGTACTAAATTAAAACAAAAACTAAACAGAAAAAAAAAGCAGTCGTCCGGTAAGACTTAGTCAAACCGGACTAAAAAAAAAATGCGGGCCGAAGCCCAAAAAAAAAATAAAACCAACAAAAGAAATGGAAGAAATAAAAAAAAATAAAACTTAAAACAATAACTTAACAGAAAAAGACTTGAAGTTTGTCAATCCAGAAGGGTTTTTAGAGCACTGCAAATCCACTTAATCAATTCCTCGCGGGCCAAACAAACTCGTCACACAGCAAACCAAGAAAAATATTCGCACACACCCAACGCAACCGGTCAGAAAAAGTCCGAACAAGAGAGAGGGAATATCTTGATTCCCGCTCTCTTCCCTGTACCGTACTTCACTATGCTAATTAGGTGGATCCTACCACAACAGTAAGTTACCTTTAATAAAATTTCGGAAAATGTACTTATTTGTTGAAGCAAGTATTAAATTTGCTAAAAAGTTTTTAAAATATCCTCATTTTAGGCTCACGAAGTCGTAGCTCTTTGGGCTTCAAATGCGTGATTAATTAGATTTACTCTTAAAAATAATTTTAGTATTAAAATTACATTGTTATTTTATATTTTCCCCAGATGGGATTAGTTTAATTGGATTTAATCCATTCATATCTAATTCCAAGCTAGCTATCTTGTGGGTGGAAAAATGGGATTTCGTTTCTGCAACAAACTGAAGTTTATTGCATCTTTGTTTGAGGGGAAAGTGTTGTAATTTAATTTGAGAACAACAATTTCACAAGTTCATATTCTCGCTATTTTTTCTGTCGTCACTCCAACCTCTTTTAATTTCAAAACCGGCTCCCAAGGCCTTGATTCTTATCAGACATAAGAATTTATTTTCTGACTAAGGAGAGAGCTGGAAAATAAAAAGGAATTCCACCACCATTATTCTTTCCATGGAGCCATAAAGTCTGGGAGAAACCTCACAGCTTCTTCACTTCAACCTGTCTTCAGTACCTTCGAAACCGGCTCCCAGGGCCCTGATTCTTATCAGAGATAAGAATGTGTTTTCTGACCAATAGAGGGACCAGGAAATTTGTACAACAATTTTGGAGGGAAAAGGTCCCGACCCATCGGAGCCTCCCAAAACTCCATAAATTTGGAGAATCTTGCTTATTTCGACAGTGAGATTTCTGCCCACCGTCTGTGAGGAAGCTCCAGCACCTTTCACCAAAGAACTACTAAAAAGGGCTGTCAAACACAAACGTTGGTCTACTATTCAAGACTAATCCAAAAAGCTGCATCCCTTCACCACTCTTTCTGACGAGCCCACTGGACTTCTGTAGTCGAAAAAAAAAAAAAAAAAAAAAAAACTCACTCAGCTGCAGGCTTCCTTCATCTGCAAACAAATTCCCAACTCTACAAGAACTGTGAGTGTATCAATCCGAACTTTAACAATAACATCTAATCGCTTAAAGAACTCTTTAGGCGCTCAGAGAAATATTTTGAGCAAGCCTTTTTAAGTTAAGAACATTTTCTCTTTTCCCTTTCTTTCTCTACTAATCGTCCTTTTATTCCTTTACCTTTTTTTTTTCTGTATATGTTGTAAATAAACACTTTCTTCTTTTGTTGTTACTCACCGAGCAGGAGTTTTTTCTTTATTCGTACGCGCCTAAAAGAGAGACTTTGTCCACTCTAAATCTTGTAGTTTTGCTTGCGTTTTTTTTGCAAAAAATTTAAACCTCAACCCTATTTTTAACCTCAACACTTTGATGCGGGAAAGCCGGACAGATTTCCTAGCAATTGATAAAATACGCTAAATTTGCTACAGATTTTTAGATTTTTAGTTAGAAATGTTGAAAGATGCTAAATTCTTTTCAGATTTGTTCGTCTTTATTTAGAAATGTTAAAATAAGCTTTTGAAATATAAATGAAAAACATATCAAAATTTTCTCCAGACTTAGACATTTTTATTTAGAAATGTTCAAATAGACAAAAAAATTCTTCAGATTTTGAATTTTATTTCAGAAATGTTAAAAAATGCTAAAGTTTATTAATACTTTGACATTTCTTGTTTAAATATTTTAAAATAATCTTAATTTCTTCTAGATTTAGTTATTTTGTTTAGAAATGATGAATTTAGTTATTTTTTCTGAAAAGTTTAAATAGTTCAATTTTTTTCCAGATTCAGCTTTTCCATTTTGAAATATTAAAATAGTCAGAAATATTAAATAGGTTAAATTTTACTAATTTTTGTACTTTATATTTTGAAAATGTTAAATTTGACCAAGATTTAGTCATTCTGTTTAGAAATATTGAAACAGGTTAATTTTTCTACACATTTAGACTTATTTATTCAGAAACATTTAAGTAGTCTAAATTTTCTCTAGATTTCGATTTTTTATTTTGAAATATTAAAATAATAAAATGTCTAAATCTGGTGATAATTTCTAAATTATCACCAGATTTCGACATTTTATTCATGTTATATCTCGTGCAAGATATAATAAACAAAGTAAACCCGAGTGTTGGTTTTTCAATAATAATTTTATAATCGGATGTATGTATGTCAAAATACAGAGACAGAGTCAGGAGTAAGCTAACCTCAATAGGTGTTAACAAACGAAGACCTTTTTATTATTTATTTGCATTAAAATACAAAATGTGGCACAAGGCCGAAAAGGGGGATGGGGAATGACGGTCTTCTTCTGTCTTAAATCTAAAACTTAGCTAGTCGCAGACACTGACCCAAACATGCCAACAATAATCCAATCACCAAAACAACACATTCACTCCTACCTTTCTTACTACGTCCACCATAATACCTCAAATTCTCTATGAAGTCCTAACTAGTCCCCCTTATATACAAATAATGTTCATGGGGGGAGGGTCATAAAATAACAAATTTTAAAAATATCCCCAAATGAATATATACAATATGTTTAATATTTACAATAAAACTAAAACAAAATGTGTTAGTAATAAAACCCCCACAAACCATGAATGTGGCAGAAACATCAGTTAACCGGACGAAATCAATGCGGGACTATAAAAAAAATCATGAAAACATTCAAACCTCCCAGCATTCACACAGGCACACACACATTCAAACACAACAACAAATACGAAAACTCACCCATTCGAAACGAAAGTCGCCCCGCATCCACCAGAGAACTGACATCACTAACCACCTAACGAGGAGAGGATGGGGAATTAAACAAAAAAAAAAAAATAGGGACAGAAATAAAAGGGACCAATGAGCTTACATACCCTAGCTAAGTTAACCGGAAAAAAAAAAAACTAAAAATTCAAAATCGAAAACCTAGACTAGCCCTAATATCTGGGTGGGTTGCCTATGTTCAACCCCGTTAGGACAAAATTCTGTACCTAACCGACATCCAAATGCCACTCTAGGTCAGCCCTTTTACTCTACACATTCGCGCAAGATTCACCCACCTTTTGCCAAATTCTGATGATGGGAGCCGCCGCCTTTCCGTCCTAATCTTGACTTTAAGCTGATGCTTAAAGAACAAGATCAGTTGGGAAGAGGTGAACTTCTCGCCATCATAGAATTCCTTCTTTCGCGTCGTCCAAATCACGACTCGCATAAGCCCTAGTAAGCAACAGAACACATAGTGTTCAGCCTTCGTCAATTGCGATACCACATTGCTACAAACAGAACTGGCTTCCAGGACAAAAAACGTTCCCTGCAGCATGCGAACCATGAGGCCTTCAACAAACTTGCACAACGGCACAAACCGTCTTGCACTGAAAAAAGGCGTGACCAATGGTCTCGACATTCCCAGTACAGCGACGACAGTTTGGATATTTCTCAAGCCTGCTGAACAAAGTCTTTTGCCGACCCAGAGGGCCCCACGAAATCATCAGCCAGGTGGTGATGCCTCATCATTATTGAGACATTTCAACCCAGGCGCCCAAGGCCATATCGAGCGAGCCTCCTGCTTCGTAAGACCGAGCTCATCGATCAGACCATCTCGAACGGACCCCCTAACTAACAATCGATATAATGCCTTACGAGACAATGCTTGGGCGTCAGAGAGATCATCCGACGTCCGCAAGTGGAGTTTCAAAGCACGACGACATTCGCGGTAGAAGGAGCACTCGACACGAGGTGTACGGCCGGCCTCCTCCTCGCACGAGTGCACACTTCTCAGGGATGGGAAATTTTTTCGGACATCTTCTTTCCAAAAGGTGCCCACCTCATCCAAACCGCGACACATTCGGTCTAGAAAGGTAATGCGAAGCATATATTGACGAATCTCAATGCTAGGCATACCCAGACCGCCCTCAGAGGGATGAAGGCAACAGATCTCGCGACATACCATATGGGCCTTGCCTCTCCACAAGAAAGAGAACAAGGCCTTGACTAATGACATTAGTCGGGCATACGGGAGTGGAAGCACATCGAGTCGGTACAGGAGGATCGGATAGATGTGTGAAACACATACTTCCGCCCTTCCCTTCAGGGAAAGTCTCCGACGAGACCACAGATTACCCGCGGCCTCGGCCTTCCCTTGTACCTCCGACCAATTCATTTCCAACTGGAGATCAGGACCGAACCAGATGCCGAGTATCTTGATCGGCCCATCCGTCCAGAGGAAAGTTCCGGGAAGAGAAACTCCTTCCACGCACCCAACCGCAAGCCCACAGACTTATCGCGGTTGATCTTGGCCCCTGTCACCATCTCATACCCACTGATCTCCTTGCTGACTTCGTCAATCTCGGCTCTGCTCGACACAAGAACCGAAACGTCGTCAGCATAGGCAGAATACCTGGCCGAGTTGGAAGCACCAGGCAGCGAAATTCCGCGTAGGACCGGATTCGCCTTTAACTTGCGAAGGAATGGTTCCAACGCAAGAACGTAAAGCAGAGGCGAGAGCGGACAACCTTGACGAATGGAGCGAGACAATACGAAAGGCTTCGATCTTACCCCATTAACTTCCACCAGCGCACCGGGGTCGCATACAAAAGTCGGATCCAGGAGCGAAAGTCGGCTCCGAAACCGGCCGCCGAAAGGACAGCCTCCAGAAATCGATGGTCAACCCTATCGAAGGCCTTGGACTGATCTAAATTGATCAGCGCGGCTTCACTGTCGACTTGTTCTAAGATCAAGCGTACCATATGAAGGTTATCCTGAATAGTCCTACCCTTCACAGCACAAGTCTGTTCAGGGCCAATCAGACTAGACAGGACAAGCTGCAAACGGTTGGCTAAGATCTTCGCCAAAATCTTTAAGTCAGTATTTAACATCGTTAAAGGGCAAAAGTTCCCTAACCCATCCCCACCGCCCTTGTCCTTACGCATCAACTTGATGACACCCCTGGTGAAGCGTTGAGGTAAAGACCCCTGCCTCATCCAGTGGTTGAAAATCGGTTCCAGCAAAGGAACAAAACGTGCGACAACCTCAGGTAAACTTCGTAGGGAAGACCATCTAATCCCGGAGACTTATCCAGGCCAACCTGCTTCAGCGCTTCCCAGATTTCCGACTCTGTTATGGGACCCTCGGACCTAGCCACTTCAGCTGCCGAGAGGCAGGGAAAATCAGCTAAATAGGCGTCGAACTGAGCAGAGCTCAGACCGGGCTCCCTGGTGAAAAGATCCTGAAAGTAATCCCGAAAGACCTCACATATGCCCGCGTTTGTAGTCACGGTCCGCTTATCCGGTAATGTGACGCACGCTATATGTCGCCTAGACGCGTTTCAATTCTCCTCTACACGCAGTTCAGCGGCCATATTCGTAGCCTCAGAAGACATTCTTTTTAACCTAGCCCTAACTACCAGAGCTTGATCCTTCTTGATAAGCAAGGAGGCCAGCTCTGTCTTAGCTAAAGCTATGTCCCCACTAACACAGGATTTCACTGCCCGATCGACTTTATTTTCTAAAGCAGTTTGCGCCGCTAATCTATCTAGATTGAGTCGACGACTAAAATCGGCAGCAAACGTTCGAATTTTAGATTTTAAATTGCCCCACCAGGCATTTCCCAAAGCCGCCCCTGTCAATTCCCTTTGTATCGTTAGTAACAGCTGGTCCCGGAAACCCTGATGACCAAAAAGTGAACAGTTCAATTTCCAGTAGCCAGCCAATCTAACCTTAGGCTTATCTAAGTTTACACGGACCCGGACAAGCCTATGATCCGTATAAACTATATAATGGAAACTTGGGCACCCTAAGAGCCCTACATCGACTCTCCTAACTAAGACTCGGTCCAGGTAGCTCGCAAGCGAGCCAGGAGCCGAGTTGCCACTATTTGTCCAAGTCCATGCTACCTCCCGAGGGTGTTCATTCCGGAACTTATCGACAAGATCAAACCCATCGATAAAGTCCCGAAATGGTTTCACATCCGGGTTTTTAGTACCTTGTTTGTGCCCTATACGATCTATATCGAGGTCAAGGGCGGCATTCCAATCCCCCGCTAAAAGTACCCCAGGAGACGTCGTCAAGAACGGCGCGATCTGCCGAAACAAAGCAGGCCGCTCAGCATGGGTATTGGACGCATAAACACCAATGAGACGAAGAACCTTATCCTTTATGGTAACATCCAGCACGCAAAGCCTGCCCGCCGGATCCGCAAAGACAAGGGTACATGCAGCCTTCAAAGACCTGCTCACTAGCCAAGAGACACCCCTCGAACGACCATTAAAACCTGCTGAATAAAGGGCGAACCCCTTAGACAGTATGTCCTCACGATCATGAGAAGAAAACCGGGTCTTTTGTATACAACATACATTCACCCCGAGGCGCTGAAGGTCACGAGAGAGCCTCGCCCTGCGAGACTCGGACCTCAAGCCCCGGACATTTAAACTAGCTAACCAAAGTACCATTGTGAAGCCGATTAGGGTTACCCTTCAGGATAGAACATGGCTGGGGTGAGGACACCGACAGCTCGTCCCATGGATCCAGACGCCATCTCATTTTCGACAGTATCATCCTGAGACAAGCCGCCGATGTCCGAAGGGTAAGTCAGTTTTAAAGCTCTATAAAGGGATGGGTGAACGAAAACGGGGACCCTCCCTTTGAGTTTTTGATTTGCATCATCATCATCCGGGTCTAGAAGGTAGGCAGCCGGGGGCACCATTTTTAGAGACGACTGGGCCTCCTCTATCATGCCCCAGATCTCCCGCGTACCCGGGCCAGTTCTGATTACTGTCAGTATTCTTCCCGCCGAAGGGAAATTTTCAGGTTCTTCAACATCCACCCCATTAATTTTTTGAAAGTTCCATAGAACTTTTAAGTCCTTCGGGTTGCGAGTCTGGCCGAAGACCCTTTCCGCCTGGTCCCGGGATACGCGGCAGACGTCTTCCCCTGGGAAATAAGGCGGTTTGAGCTTTTTTTTCTTTTTGTCGGTAAGTATTTACGAATCCGGGCTTCTAACCCCTTTTCTTTTGAGGTGATTGCATGGGTGTTGAGATGGGTGTGACATTAGGTGTAGTTGATGGAGTCCAACCAGTAGGAGTCGTTACCGGTGAAAGTTTGGACGAATGAAGTGTTTTTGCTGGAGAGTTAGATACAGATTTGGGCGGAGGTGGCTTCCTGAATGTATTTTTTGATGAAGAAGGGGAAGACGGGTCAGAGGATGGGGGGGGGGGGGTGCCCCCGGCGATTTTTTATCTTTATCCCGCTTAGCCTCCAGCTTTTCTTTAAGCTTTTTCAGGTCTAAAATTTTGTGCCAGCTTGGCTCATTTGCTTTTTGCGTTTCACTGGCATTTTTTTCATAAGACGCCGAGGCGTCGCCCTCAGAGCTGGTAGAGGGAATGGCGCTGTAGGTGACTTTGTCCTTGGGGTCATGCTGGGACTGAGGAACCGCTGTTTGGGTCTTCCCCTTGCCCCTAACTACGAGGCGCCATTCCCCCTCATCCTTATCCTTATACACACTTGTGGAAGGCGTCGGTTTCGGTGGTAATGAGGGTCTGGACTCAACCGAGGGATTTTCCTCACCGGTCCGCCTCGCAGCTAGGCCCACTACAGGCGCCGCGGATTTTACTTTCTCGGCCAAATGGGGATTTTGGTCACCTGCGACCGGACCTCCAGGGGCCTTCTTCTCTGGGCAGGAGGAGGAATGGTGACCAGTCTCTCCACACCTCCAGCAAGTTGGTCTCCTACCGGTCACTATGACCGGCATTTTCCAGTCGCCAAACACCAAACAGTTGGGGACGGACTTGAAGGCCTTCTGGTCGAGCATTATATCGAAAGTCCATCCCCCGTTCAAATTGTCAGAGAGAGCCCCTAAAATTTGGCCAAACTGCATGAAAAATGCAGCCAGGAGCTCTCCAGAAATTTGAGGAGGAACCTCGAAAACGGCCACCCTGGTCCGCCTGCGGCCTTCATATTCGTTTCTTAAAATTAGATCTTTCGTAATTAATTCTTTTTTGGCCATGGCCAGGCAATCTTCTGGTGTGGGTAGCAGAATGTCCCACATGAAGAACCCAGTACCCTTAATTACTCTTTGGGGTTTTATCCCCAAGGACAGAAGTGATTTAATCACAGTGTCTTTAGTGGAGCGACAAATCTTACGAGTTTTCTTGTCCACCACAAAAACGGTCACCATTCTTTTTGCGAACATATCGAGTTCCTGGACAACATCGACGAACCCATCTTTATTAACAAGATGGGCGTAGCCTTTCGCCTTATCCAGGAAATCCGCCATGTTCAAAATACAACTAGGGGGGGACTTCCAGCAGGAGGGCAAATCCTCGGCCGTCTTCACTTGTGCCTCCTTTGCATCTGATCCTTCTTACTAGTATCTCCTTTCTTGGCGCTACTAGCACTATCTAATTTTGGGCTATCATCAGCCCGCTTTTTTTCTGTCTTGTCAGGTGGGTTGGCTTTAGCAGCCGTCCCGAAAAGGTCTTTCTTCACCTCCGACCGACTGGCACCGTCGGCCATATTGAAATAAAAACGTGGAGACTACCACCAGCGGGTCACTGAAATTATGTCCAAATTTGGGGAAAGGAGTTGGGAGGAAAAGAAAATTAAACAAGGCCTGGATGCACCAGTAAAAAAAATAAAACCTGGGAAAATTAAAA
The DNA here is from genome assembly GCA_903632075.3 of Acanthosepion pharaonis. Classification (NCBI taxonomy): domain Eukaryota; kingdom Metazoa; phylum Mollusca; class Cephalopoda; order Sepiida; family Sepiidae; genus Acanthosepion; species Acanthosepion pharaonis. The sequence continues at coordinate 50,833 of CAHIKZ030002868.1, forward strand.
AAATACTTGATTAAAGAAATAAATAGGTAAGAAGAAAAAAAATAAAAATGGCGCCCAAAGGCTGCCGAAAATAAAAGAAAACAAAAACAGAAACTGCTCTCGTTTTTTTCCAAAAATTCACAAAATTTACAAAAAGAAAAAGTCTGGTTTACAACCAGAAAAGAAAAAAAAAAATAAATAAATAAAAGTTTGCGGCCGAAGCCGCTAAAGAATATAAATTAAAAGAAAAAACAAACTAGTCAAACCAAAAAAAAAAAAAAAAAAAAAGAAGATAGCGACCGAAGTCACTAAGAAAAGAAGGAGGGTATAAAATAAAAGGAAATAAAAATGAAGCTTTCTTTTTCTTTTGTCTGAAAATGTACTAACTTTTCTTTAAAAACTGAAAAGAAATAAAAAAAAAGAAGAAAAAATGCAGTCGTCCGGTAAGACTTTGTCAAACCGGACTAAAAAAAAATAAAAGATGTGGGCCGAAGCCCAAAAACAAATTAAAACAAACAAAAGAAATGGAAAAAATTAAAAAGAATAAAACTTAAACAAAGACTTAACTAGAAAAGACTTGGTATGTCAGTAAAAGTTCGTCCACAAAAAGGTAGGTAGAGAACAGGAGGAAATCCTCGCAGATCAGCAAACGCTCGTCACACAGCAGTACACAAAAACAAAAATTAACACAGCCCAAACGCGACCGGTCAGAAAAAACTCTGAACAAGAACAAACGAAGACCTTTTTGCTCGTAGTTTATCGGCAACCAGTCCGTCCATTATCGTGAATGGGGAAGTTGGGTTATCTCATCACAACAATTCAGAAATGTAAATCGCGAGTGTTCCCTTTTTTCATATTATGACACCATGACTGGTATCAAAGATTGACTGACGATCTAATTTATATTTTTAAAGAAAGAAAAATATTTTTTTATGTTAAAACCACCCAATACCATGAATTTTCTAGTTTATGTCACTTATTGTGTGAGAGGTGAAATTGTAAGCTTGAGTGGGATTGGTTGTTAAGTACAGTCTTACGTCTGTTTAACTTGAGTGTTGTTTTCATTTGATAAAGGAATTGTTCATTGGTATAAGTGACACAAAGAAAATCTTTACAGATCAGGTTTGTTTTAATCAAGGATATAGCACACTTTCAGATAGAGATGACACCTGTGAGGCGAGATTTGAAAAACTCGATGTCTTTCTCGATGACTTTTCATAGCGAAAAGACGTATTCTTTTCGCTCCTGTAAAATGAGAGTAACCAACTACAGACACTTAAAGTTGCTTTGAACTTTTTACATTTCATTTCTCATCTTTTTTTTTTTTGTAAAATGTCCTGACAATATATTTGTTAATATTTCTTTTTTCAAATTCTATGTATTATTATTCCTTTGGATTTATACGAGTTCACCAAAATTGTTAACGGGTCAAATGTACCAGGAGCTTATAACTCCTCATCAAAATAATATACCTTATGTCACGAGGGTTATACTTATCTGTTTTAGAGTGCAAGGCTTACACTAAAGGTTTGTGGTCAGTGAAAATTATAAAATTCCTGCCCTCTAACAGATGTCGGAAATGACGAACAGATAGATATATAGCAAGCAGTTCACGTGAGAAAGCACTATATTTGCGTTGTGCTGAATTCAATTTCACGGAAAAGAATGAAAGTGGTTTCTTCACATTATCACTGGTGTAATACGACTCCCATACTATCAGCAGATGCGTCCGTAGTAAGAGTAAGTGTCGCTTCTTCACTATCCGAAACGTAAGATAGGGCTTCCTTGGCATTATTAAATGCTGACAGTGCATCGTCAGTTAGAATAATCTTGCTGTTCCTCTTTCTTTGATTTTGTAACAAGTTTGTCAACGGAATCAGCACTTGCGAACAATGAGGTATGAACTGTCTGTAATAGTTTACTAAACCAAAAAATCTACGTAGCTGTCGAAGAGTGGGAAGTTTTGAATAGCTTCGACCTTATGGAGAGACGGGTGTAATCCCCTTCCCATCTATCTCATGACCAAGAAAGATCAGCTTCGGTACAGCAAACTCACACTTAGTAGAATTAATTTTAAGTCCGAAGTGCTTCAATCGCCGGAAAACCTGTTCCACGTGATCGGTGTGTTCTTCGATGTTTCTACTCGCAATCAGAACATCGTCAATATAGGCGAATGTGAAATGCAAGCCACGCAGTACTTCGTCTATAAGTCGCTGGAAGGACTGCGCTGCATTTCTTAGACCGAAGGGCATTCTAGTAAGCTCGAATAAACCAAACGGTGTAGTCACAGCAGTTTTGTGGATGTCGTCTTTTGCCACAGGGATTTGATGAAAAGTCTTTCTCAAGTCCAACTTTGTAAAAATCGCCGAAATTCATCGCATGGTCTCCAAGCTCCAGCCTCCGATTTCGACACCATATGCAAAGGCTGGTTGATGGACGGATTATCCCTAAGTCCAACAGATGCTGAAACTCAATCTTAGCATTTTTATATTTATCGGGATGTAAACGCCGCGGAGATGAATGCACGGGAAGACCAGTCGTCTGTATCCTGTGTTCCGCATTGTGTAAGATTGGTTCCATATAGCTGAACGGTGTCAGAATTTCTGGGTATCTCCGTAATAAGTGTTGAAGACCGTTGGCAGTCTACTGATACCTGCCGTTGTCAATTTTGAAGTAATTCCCTTAATTGCAATATCTGTATGTTTATCTTCTAAGGATCGGGAAGACATGTTCACGCTGAGTTTAAAATGGGCCAGGAAATCAGCTCCTAGAATTGGTGACTTTACTTGCGCGATGGTAAATACCCAAGTGAACCATCTACGTAATTCCAGGTTTAATGTAAGTGATTTTTCACCCATAGGTTCTATTCGAGAACCGTTGGCAGCTTGGAGGTTATATGATGTAGCTTTGGTCGCCATGTTTGCTGTAGGCGGAATCACACTAACCTGTGCACCCGTGTCAACCAAGAATAGGTAACCAGAATTGGCGTCCCTAACATAAAAAGGACGGTTAATATTTTTCCCCGGTAGCGAACGCTGTCTTCACTTGCTGCCGGGAACGTCGTTTCCCGCTTGCTGTGTCGACCTTCTGCCAAAGAAATTCGCGCTAAACCTGCAAGGTTTACGGCATTTATGTGCCTGGTGGGAAAACTTAGCATGATACCAACATACGTTGTCCTGATAGTTTTCCCTATTTCGTGACAACGATCTGTGTCTACGCCGTCGTGATTCAGGAGGAATTCGATTAGTGAAGTTGCATTTTTGTTGTTGCATAGACCTCTTAATATCCTGTACCTGAATAGAAAGTTGTGCTAACCTGTCACTAAGTTTACGCATGTCGTCTGCGTCAACCACCGATGCTACTGGCTGTCTCTGGGTCGTAGCATACACTGGACTAGCTGGCTGGTTATCAGCTATTTTATCAGCTATTTCAGCTAGTTTTGTAGTTCAATTTCGTCTGGGAGGGAAGCCAAAATTTGGACGGTGTTCACGTGAAGCTTGTCCAACCAAAGCTGTCTTAACACTGTGTCAGACATTGTGTTGCTCCCTAATAGTACCCGTATTTTACGCAGAAGTTGTGACGGTTTACTTTGTCCCAAGCTTAAGTTATTAAAGAGGTCACGCAGCTTTTCTTCCTCAGATTGACCGGTTCTATGGAGTATAGCTTCTTTTAGGGTATCATAAGGTTTATCAGATGGCATCTCATCCAGGAGATCCGAAACCTCAATCGCTACCTCCGCCGGTAGCTTCTCTACAACGTAAGCATATCGGAAAGTTTGTGAAGTTATCCTCTTTGCGTTGAATATAGCAGTTAACTGTGCGAACCAAACGTGCACATTGATACTGTTGTAAGCTGGCAAATTCACAGTTTTTGCGGCTTCTCTGTGTGCATGAGTTTGCTCAGCCATAATGTTAATATCTCTTCGACGAGGAGTTAGGATACCAGTTAAGTTGGGTCTAATGTGGTGATTCAAATTTTTAAACGTAGGAACAAACGTCAGAGTTGCCAATGTGAAATCTGAGTAAGTCTCTTAAATATTAAAACAATAAAGTAATTATGTTAAGTTTTGTTTTGCTGAATTTAAAAAAAATTATCTTAGAATATTAATTAAAAAATACGCACAAAAAACAAAAAAAAGATATTTTCGACAAAAAAAGAAAAGGAAAAAGAAAAGGAATTATTCATTTAAGAAAAAAATGTGACTGTCCAAGTCTGCGGGGCTCAGACAGTATCGTAAAGGAAATTTTGCCAAATCCCTAATTATAGATTCAAATTTTCTTTGCAGTAATATTGAAGGAAATAAATGAACTTTTGAAAAATTGTGAAAAAAAATTGAAACTGTGTTTTGTCATTTACCAATTAGGTAAACGACCAGAAAGGTTGACTGGCGATCTATTTCAAGCAACTCCCCGTTAACAACTAATAAATATGTATTGTAACCCGATTGTGTCGCAACAGATAAAGAATAGAAAAAAGTTCATTTCTACTAGTTGGTTATTGAAAGAAGGCAGTTCTTTTTAATAGTCGCCAAGTGGAAGAGAAAAAAGAAAAGTTTTGTTGGCACTACGGACTTATGCTAATCAGCATGGGTTTATCGCAATTTGAGTAGTTGCTTTAATCTGGGATTTTCTTTAATGATTCAGGTTTCACAATGTCTTCTACTGGCTGAAGGGAAGATATGTTTCTTGACTGTTCTTGAAGTGCTCCAGCCTTTATTGACGAAATTTTCGGACCAAAGAGGCTTCGGATTGGCGATCCAATTACAGACCATTTCGTGACATATTCTCATTGGTCAGCCAACCATAGTTCGCGCTATAATTTACGGAAGTTAGGGAGAACCTTCTAAATCTCTGATTCTCTATTGCTTTTATTTTTTATTATTACATTCTTATTGACCTTTAAGTCTGAAGGCAACCAGGATGCTATAAGTAGGTCAAAGGCAACTTTTGCAGATACTGTGAAGTTTGACAGTTTTTGAACATCGCAATGGCCTTTCAATATGGAAACCGACTACGGGAACAAAAAATAAACAACAGGTATCTTGAAATTTGACAGACTCGAACTTATTAAACACACTGACCTTTAAAATAACCAAATCATAGGAAAATGCATTGTTTTCAACAAAATCCTATTCTTGATAGAATTTTGTTAGAATAAAAAGAAATGATATTTTTCTTAATAATTTTAAGTGCCAATTAGCAATCTCATTGTGTCACATCCCTCCCCCACCCACCAGACATTTATATAAAAGATAAATGACAGAAAAACAAACAAAAAATATAGATAATATACACAAACTTGGTTGAATAATTGTTATTCAATAGATGTATATGTCCATTTTGTTGCAGGAGTATCCTGATCGTGTTTTAGGTCGAGTGTTTAAGTTGGAAAACACAACAAAATGGCGGACTCGAAATGTGAGTTTTGGTAAAAAAAAATGAAAAGTAACGACAAAAAAAATATATAAACAAATGAGAAGTATGTATTAACCAAACAAGGGTATACATAGACAATAGGAAATTGTTGCGTATTACAAAACAATGAATGTGAATGAAGAAAACATTTAAATCAGTGAATTGTTTAAATGTCTAGAATTAATTGTAACAAGCGTATGTGACAAACACATGTGTATATATGCATGTGTGCAGGAGAGTTCGAAAGTCAACAGAGGACCAAGGGAAGCGAACGGGCCTCAGAGGCAGCGTTCTTATCTACGTGTGGGCTACCTTTTACCGTCCCTGGGTGAAATAGGAAAAAAAAGGATGACAGAGAATGTTACTCCCTATATATATATATATATATATATATATATATATATATAGGGTTAGTGAGCGAGCCCTAGCGGCGGTTTTTTAGGAAAGTAAGTGGGTTAACAATACTTCACTCCAGATGGGGAGAATTTCATTCTGCCATATGTCCATAACGTTTCTGTATGTTTGTTTTGTCCCTCGTAAACTTAAAAGAAAAAGAGTCGAACATTGCGATGTGTTTTTAAACATGTCAACAAAAATAACTGAAGTACTGTGTCATAATTCTCTGGTGGGCCAGAAATTAGCTCGTTCTGGAAAATATGTCGGTAGTTCATTCTTTATTCTACAGTTACACGTGAATATCCCTTACAATGAATGTCCCTTAAACGGTAATTGCTTAGAAAACAACGTAATGTACCAAGCCACGGTAAAATCACCAGATAAAGAAGAAAAAGTATACACAGGAGTAACTGAAGGACCATGGAAACAAAGAAACTATGCACACAAAACATCTTACACAAATAGTAAATACGCGAACAGCACAATGCTTTCCAAATATATCTGGGTAATTAAAAACAAAACACAAATCACACCAAAAATATCATGGAAAATAAGAAAAAGATCATCAGCCTACAACAATCAATCAAAAACCTGCAAACTTTGCTTGGAGGAAAAATTAGCTATTATTACCTTCCCAGACCCAAATAAATTACTAAATAAACGATCTGAGCTCACCTCAAAATGCAGACATGAAAACAAATTTTTACTACCTTACTTAAAAATCAAAAACTGAAATGAATAAATACAAATAAACAGAACAATACTGTCGAACAATCACGTGGTCAAGATTAAACACTCAGTTGTGGAGCAAGCTGAGTGAATACTAATTCAACATTGAGAAAGGGAGCTATTTATGGTGCAATGGAGCATCTCATTATGCTAAAGTGGGATAGTCCATTGCTTGGGCTGTGATTGGCTGCTGGTACCTGAGTGGAAGTATTTCTATATAAATACTAGCATGATTTCTCAGTTAGTTTGCAGGGTTTGTATTAAGTTACAACCTGCTTTATTTTTGTCTGCCAGCTGGACGCTAGCTAGGACTCTTACGCCGGTAAGTGCTGTTTATTATTGTTATTCTACAAATACAAAAAAACAAGTAAAATAATAAACAAATTAACAAGCCACTCATAAAAATAAAATACATAAAATATTAGTAAAAATAATCAACCCAAATAAATAAATAAAGTAAATATTAATAAACAAATTAACAAACCAATCTCGCTAAAATAACCGTTAGAATAGACGACAACAACCAATCCAAACAGTGGACGTAAAAATAGCTATATCTGCTATATAACGATAAAAAAAAACATTACTACATTACTCAAAAACCAAATAGAGTAAATAAAAATATACAAAATAACAAATAAGTAAATAAATAAAAAACAAATAAAAATTAATCCAAATAAATAAATAAGTGAACAAAGTGACAAATCGCCGCCGCTAAAATAACAGTTAGAACTAATAAAAATAAGCAAAAACAAGTAAAATAATTAAGCCAAATAAATAAATTAATTAAAAACTGTCCCCCGCCAAAAGCAAATCCCCCCAATTTTTTTACTATGTTAATAAAACATCAAAAATGCTTTATCTGGCAAAAAAATGTAATTTTCTCAACGTCACTTGAGAAAGAATATAACTTGAGAAAGTTCATAATAACAACAAAAATAAAAATATGTTCGATTCCAATAATCCATTTTTTATAGTTTTGTCCATAATTTAGAGTTCATTAAACAGGGGATATTTTCACTGGTGGCAATCATAGTGTTCTTCTTAGTTTCTCACCAATTGTTACGATTTCCATTTGACACTCTTGATGATTATTTGGCAATTACCTCCGTTTCTCCAACTCTTTTGTGCAAATTCATTGTTTCATTATTACTTGGTTTTTCCAGCAGAGATCGTTGGAAACATTAGTGTAATTGAAACAACTATTAAGCTAATAAAGGGCACATTTTTCGTTTTTTTTTTTGTTTTGTTTTTTGTTTTTTTCTAATGAGACTTCTACCATTCCCATAGTGTCCAGTTTATTTGATAGTTCTCTTAGACCAATGCTTTTTAATGGTCTTAATTCTTCGAGAAATGCTTGGGGAGTTAAATTTGGGATTTTTTTTTAATTAGGGTTTCCCTTAGACCCTTCCTACTACTAAATGTGGGGTTGATTAAAGTCTGGAAAGAGTCGTTCGTTTCGAATTTTAATTCAGTCTGGTAATATGGCTGAAGTGTGATAGCGTCCCCGTAAATCGCGCAGCCCAAGGGAATCTGCAGAGTGGTCAATGGATGGGTTACTTTGATTATCTTTGATGTTCCTGCGTATACTTATACGCCCATCCATATGACTAGGATAGATGACCAGCCACAACTTAATTCCTTGGGTAAAATGTGTTCTAGTTATACTCTATTTGAATCTGTGAAGGTGGGACCATTCCCCATGTACACTCCAACTGATTAATTTTCAGCCCTGCTGTTGTCGGGTTGCCCGACTCCATTACCATTTTCCTTACTGCTTTGATACCTTCTAAGTTTATACTTTAAAGATGTTTGGCTGGTTGTTATGTTTTTCTTTGCCTACACTACGTATTTCTGCCAGAGGCATTTCGTCCTCGGTCTTACAACAATCCGATTCGTACTGAGGGAGATTTTCTGCGTCTCCGTGTTGGATTCGGGTATTAACATACGAAATAGACACAATTTCTATGTCGGTTTTTGAGTCCTTCTCATTTGTTCTGAATTCTTTATCTGTTTCCTTAATTCTGATAACTTTCCATTCTTCTAACCTTGATAATCTATTAGCATGTACTCTTTTAACTTTTCCGCTTTCCTGATCCCATATTATATAGGTTACCGGATCTAGCAGAGATCAATTTTTTTTCGAGTGAAAACGTCTCGATTTAGACTACATTTTAGGTGATTTTGTAACTTTGCAAACACCATATTTTAATATAACTTTGTGTAAGCTGTCAAAATTAGCTGAATCGATTTTCACTAGTTTTTAGATGTTTTCATAACTTTGCAAACACCAATTTTTTAGCATAGCTTCATGTAAGCTAAACAAACTAGCGGAAAGGACTTGCATTCGTGCGAATAAAAACTTGATTTTGACTACTAGGTGTTTCATAACTTTGCAAATAATCTTCGTATAAGCTGCATGAACTAGCAGAAATCTTTCGAGCGAAAACAACTCAACTGTGTTTTCATGACTTTGTAAAAAAACATTTTTTTAGATATAATTTTATTTAAACTGCTTAAACTAGCTAAAATCAGTTATTTTGCAGCAAAAACAACCGATTTTGACTATTTTTCGGTGTTTTTGACACTTTGAAAATACCACATTTTCTTAATATCACTTTCTATAAGGTATCTAAACAGGTTAAAATCAATTGTTTTCAAGGGAAAATTTTAGATTTCTCTTAACTTATGTTATACTCTGTCGCATTTAGATCTCATTCTGATTCATTTTACACGATAGCCGGATGTGAACGTCGCGAGGGCGGAGGTCGAAATAACAAAAGTCGTTTCTGCGCAATGGGCTCCGCGCAGCGACATTCCATCTACAAAGTGAACTCCGGCGGTGGCCAATCGGGAACATTCTCGCCACTTGGGACTATCAGAGCTGCTTAAAAGCAGGCTCTGGGGACGAAGGGACAGTTGCGGCCCGTGCGGCGGCCAACCGTCACGCAGGCTGTTGTTTCTGCTACCGCCGCCAAGACCCTGTCACCATGACAACGGGCTGGCCACCACACACAGTACAACTACCGCACAGTCGCCGCCTTCACTGCCACCACTCAACACGACCGTGCATTTTCAACAACAGTTACTACATCCTGGCTTGAGCTACAACCTCGACTATCCAGTTTTCGACTCAACATCTCTACCTCGATTCCTTCCACCTACAGGCCTCCAACGATACCAACACCCGCCGACACCTCGGCCTACCCCGACGCAGCTATCTCCATTACGCACAACAGCTCTACCTCGACTCACCTACGAAGCACCCTTCGAAGTCGACGCAGCTACTTCCCGTTTCACAGAACTGGCCTCCTAAAATCTCCCTACCTCGACTCGTTTACAAGGCACTCCCTTCGCAGTCGATCCCAGCGACACTCGATCCTTACTATAGATCTACCACGACAAGACGACCTACAACCGTAACCACAATCAAGCAAACGTGCACAAACCGTATCTTGTGACTCGGGCCAGGCCGGTATAACAAATGGTTCAATCACCAACATCACGTGTACACCCGACCATATTCATGTACTATCTACAAGCAAGGTGTTTTCGAGACTTTGCAAACATTTTTTAATATAACTTTGTGTTAGCTACCAGTACTGTATAAACAGTTGTTTTCGATCAAAAAGCGCTCGATTTTGAATACTTTTATGTGTTTCGTGACTTTGTAAATACCTAATTTTTTAATATAACTTTTTTTAGGGTACCTGAAAACAGCTAGATTTTGACTACTTTTCAGTATAATTTCCGGTTGATTAAATACAATCCTAAATAAATATATGTTGACCAATAAGAAACGAGCGCGCCTGAAATAAATAAATTGCCGAAGATTGTCAACGTTTCGTGAGAGTTAGAGAGGATTCGAAAACATCCAACAGAGTGGCGTGGCTCACATTAAAGAAATAATTTAAAAAATACGCCAACCAAAGAATAAAGTTACTTTGCCTTCAAAACCATGTTTCGGGTGTGGTCAATTATATTAGTATAGAGATTGTCGTTTTAAACATAAAAATGGTTTAATTGCGATAAATTAGGACACAAATGTTCCCAGTGAAGGAAGACAAAAAAAGTGTTGTAAAAATTACCAAGTCTGATGAACCAGAAAGTTGTGATATCAGGAAATATATTGAAGTGCAAATATAATGCTACATCTTGATTCGGGTTCAGACTTATTCATAATTAATTATCAAACAAGGGAAAAAATTGGGTAAATCCGACTTTGTTAAGAACGAACTGAATAGCTAAAAGTGTAACTGGCGATCCTATTAAGTTTATCGGCAAGTTTATGTGCCATTTAAATGTAAAACCTTAAAACTAAAGGCGTATATTATGAAGAATACGAGTAACTTGTTCGGACTGATTGGTTAGAACAGTTTTTCAACTTTGGGATATGCTTATTAACTCTTTATGTCGAAAATGTGACTGACGAAGCAGAAAAGTTGAAAGGTGAAGGGCTAGGAAAATGCACAACAATGTCTGCTAAGTTTGAGTTAAAGCCAGACGTAAACTCAGTTTTTAAGAAAAAATGTAACGTTCCATTTGACGAAGAATTGAATTGACTTAAGGAAATGGGAGTTTTGGCAAAGGTTGAATATAGTGAATGGGCATCTACCACAGTTTATATTTAAAAAATGAGCAAAGAAATTCGTGTATGTGCTGACTTCTTTACGGGGCTGAACAGCGCTCTAAAGGATCACCATTATCCCCTTCCAAGTCCAGAGAAGATATTCGCTAAGCTCAGTGGAGGAAAATATTTCTCTAAGATCGACTTAAGCGACGCATATCTACAAATACCCGTGGACGAGGAATGCTCGAAGCTCCTTTGCATAAACACCCACAAGGGTTTATGCAAATTTTTAAGACTTCCGTTCAGGGTTAAGGTCGTTCCTTCCATTTTTCAACAGGCCATGGACACGATGTTAAGTGGTCTGGATTTTTGCGTGGCCTATCTCGATGACGTCCTAATGAAAAGCGAGAGCATCGAGGAACATAAATCGCACGTGTGGTAGGCATTCAAGAGAATCCAGGATTACGGATTTAAATTAAAATTCGGGAAGTGTGAATTTTTCTTAGAGAGGATTAAGTACTTGGGTCAGATAATTGACAAAGACGGAAGACGTCCCGACTCAGATAGGGCAATGGCAATAGGGATATATGCCAGCACCAGATGTGTCAGCTCTTCAAAGTTTTTTAGGTACCAAGAATGCACAGTTTGAGAGCTCAAAAAGCCCAAATGAAAAAGGAAATTTGCGGAACTTTTTGAAGTTAACCTGAAAAAGAAAAGATATTGAATATCATTCATTTCATACCATGTCATCAGAAAAAGGGAAAGAATGAGTAAAAAAAAAACATCTTCTCACTTATGAACTTTGAATTACCAGAAAAGCACAATACACTTTAGATTATTGGAAATTATTATCATTTTTATTTTAAATTGTAAACATAATTCCTGTATATAGCTTTTTCAAAGTGGTTGTTTCTGATTTTTGTGTGTGTGAAAAAGGATTGAATAAAAAGTATTTTGTGGTAATTATAAAAAAAAGACTCCATACGGAGTCAGGCTGAAAAATGGGGATGTTGTGGTGCCATCCCTATAAGAGTCTATGTTAGACTCTTCCGGCTACTATAAGTTTAGTAGGAGAGAAGGTTCGGGGAACAATGAATAGATCGAGTAAACAAATCCATTCGATACATTCTTTCTAGTCGTGTAATACTCTTCGGGTGTACTTAATCATTTACTTGGTCACAACAATCCTGTGACTTCAGTCAAACCAACACAAGAAATTCGTCAACTCCTGACGATCAGCAACCGAAATCGAAGTTTCCTCCAATTTTCCAACAACTGTAATATATCTTGTATATTAAATGAATAAACGTTGTTTAAAAACCTAATCCTTGTTATTCCTTTCCTCTCGCAGCTAACTCCTTATAACATTTGTAACAGTTGATAGTATTATCTTGGTTGCTTATTGAAAATATTATACCCCAAAATCAATTTTAAACAGAATAAAAGATATTGATAAAATAATTCATGAATCAGTCGTTAAATAGCAGCCATCTGGAATTCATTCATCTAATAATAATGAAACAAATGTGACTATGAAAAGTGTTAATTCTGTATCAACTACATTTCACTCTAAAAGTAAGGCTGCATTGAAAATAAGGAAACAATGTCCTAAAAATTTTACCTTTTTTTAAAACTGAAAATTGATATATCTTTTATTTGTATATAAATAAATAAATATTGTGTTAATGAATATGTTTTTTTCAAAATTCACGTACTGATAAAATAAGATTGTTCATTAGACTTTCTTTTGAGTGGACGCTATTATATAATAAAAATAAATATAAATGTAAAATAAATTTTGTGAACAAGCCTGTTTTAAAAAGATATATTTTTGGTGTTATAAATTCGTGTAAGTTACGTACATGCTGAAAACACTAATTTTTCCCCGACAAAAGCTAATTTCAAACAAACACAAAATGTAATAACTATGTAAAGGTCTATTGGTTGAAAGATTTATTTTTGGAACGTCGGTGTTACCAATTGTAAAGGTGTCCGATTGTACATAGATCAATACTATTTATATTAACGATATTCCCAACGAACAGGATTCAAGTAAACAACAATAACTCCAAATTGTTAATCAACAAATATCAACAATATATTGAAATAACATACAAGAACAAACATGCAATAAAATAGATGCAATGTATAGATTAAGGGAAAGAAATTGTTCCCCTTTTACTGTAGATTGATTGTTCGAAGAAAGTTCTCTTGAGAGAAAAATGTTCGGAACTCAATATTAGAGCAAGTACGCATGTTAAGAATAAATAACAGAAGAATACAATAGAATTGTTGAATCAACAGAGTTCTGATTGATTGAACTTGGCAAAGTCACAGAAAGAAATGTAAGTTTATATTACGAAATTCTGTGTCTGTGTGTGCGTTTGAAATGTGACGAGTAAGATCGTGGATTTGTGCTGACGGCTGGAATCTTACGGGATCTTACTGACGACTAGCGAAAAGTTGCCTCTTTTAAGGAAAAGGATAGGTGAAAAGAAAATTAGAATCCTTTAAAAACGGCAACAAAAAACTTAATCTTGCATTAAAATATGTGATTGGTTTAAAAATTAACCAATCACTACATTCGTACTAACAGAACAAGCAAGCAAGCTCAAAACCGAAGGATTAAATTCAAAGAAACGACTGCGATGGCATTTTTAAATTGTCATATATAAAAAGTAGTAGTGATTTATTAGCCAATCGCAGGCGAATAAAATGTGGGCGTGGAAAAACATAGTAATCGCTACAATCGCCTGTGAACTAAGTATGTTGAAAACTAGGTACCGCCACGGATTACTTTAAAAAAAAAACAAAAAAAAAAAACAACTAAATAACGCAATTTAAATAATTTAAATGCCTTCTTTGAACCTAAATTTCGTTTTTATTTAAAAGATAATGACCTAATGCTAATCTGAATTAAAAGAAAAATTAATTTCCGTTTACAAATAAAGTTTTTAGTTTAGGCATTTTTAAAGTATTTGTTACAAATTTTCACTGGAGTGAAACTGCCATTATAAAAGAAAGATGTAAAAACTACATCTAAGTATTTTTTTTTAGTTTAATATATTGCTTTTATTGTCGTATTATTTTCGTACCTGTTGGATGTTTTAAAATATCTAATTACACCCAATGTGCTTTTTTTTAATTATTCTGAATTTCAGAGATATTGAATAATAATAATTTTAATTCTGAATTTCAGAGCTATTGAAATAATATATCATATTATTCTTCCGATAGGGAAAAGTAGTCAAAAGTAGTAATTTCGAATGATTTCTTTTTTGAACATCCATATAAAATAATTAAATTTAGTGAAAAAGAAAATTAGAATCCTTTTAAAAAAGGTTCACTCAAAAATGGCATTGGGAAAATGATGAAACTATCCCAACCTACCCATTTCAATACTAACCAATTCTGTATAAAAGCCTCTTAATTAATAACGATTCAGTTTAGCTGAATAAAGAATTTTCTTTTCATTTAGCACCGACCAGCTCTATCACACTGTTACAACCGCGGATTAAATTTTTCAAAGAGAAATTTATGTTAAGTTTGTTTTACGTGATACTTTTTTTTTTTTTTTTGGCTAGTTTCGGACATTTTTTGGATTCTTCAGTTTTTTTGTTTTCATTTTCCTTTTCAGCTGTTTGAATTTTATATTTTTTTTACCACGCCCCGTGAACTTGGCTGTATGCCAATTTTTATTTTCTTTTAATCTGCTTCACTGTCTTTTTTGGTTTATCTTTTACTTTGGCCACTTTTACTTAGGCAAGCCTTCTATTTTTCTTGTTTTTTCTTATATTCCCACGCCCAGTTGTAAGCAATTTTTTTTTATTTTCGTTTGGATTTCATTATTGGTTAATCTTTTCCGTTTTACTTACTTTTAACTTGTAACTTCACGAAAACGCTAAAAAATCAGCATACCGTGACGAAAGCATGCTCCAAACGTAATGAAAAGAAAAGAGTTTTATCGTCAAAACCGTTATGTCGTAAATGCTGCTTGGGTTTATGCGTTGAGGTTATCAAATGTAATTGCGTGTTCTAACAGCATTTATCTATTATACATTTAATGATTCAAGGAAAAAACAACGAGACTCCAATTGTGTATCAACAATAAAATATATATTGAAACAATAACATACAAAACAATCATGCAATAGTGTGTAGTAATTAAAAACAAAGGGAAAAAAAGTTTTTCCCATTTTTTTCAATTTGTATTGAATGATTAAAGATGGAATGTTCAAAAAGATTTCTCTTAAATAAGAATGTTCAGGATTCTATGTTGAATACAGTTTGGTGTTAGAATAGAATACAGCTAATTAAGAAAGTGTGTTGTTTTGAGAAAGTAAAGAGAGTTCTGGTTCATGAACTTGGCTTAGTCACAGAGGAAGAAAATATATTTAATGATTTATAAATCCAAGAATCTGTGTCTGTCTGTTTGTGATTTTGTGAAAAGTAAAGTCGTGGTTTTGTAGACAAGCGTAAATGGCGGGACTCTGTCTGACAAAATTTGCGTGAAAGTACCGAATTAGTAAGACTTATTTGGCAATGTTCTTTTTTTTTTTAACGTCTGACCGCACGGTTAAGACTTGAAGATCACATCTTGGAAGCAAGGAAGAAGATGAATGATTTCTCGAACAGTGCTGCATAATATTCCGCATCCTTTTTAACTGGATGATTATTACACCAGGCCGTTTTCACTGGTGACACCGGCGGTGGTGTGTTTGAATTATCTGAATGTCTCTAACTTATATAAGAGCCCTAATTGGGACCACTTTTGGCTGGACAGAGCTTTCTTATATTCATCTCTGAATAGCTTCTTGACACGAAAATAGTTTTTTCTGTTTCTTCCCTCTGGAACGGTGAGGAGGGGAAGAGGTGGATGTGTGAGGGGGTGTTGATGCTGAGTTGGAGGGGGTGTAGCGCGGTAAGGGGAAGAAGAGAAGGACTCCTTGATTTGGGCATTGGAACAGTTTCTTTAGGGAAGCAGGGACGGATAGGGACCTGGTTTTGTCTATGCCCCCATCCGCCCTACTACGCTAAGAGTGCTTTTGTGTTCGCGTCTCCACCTCCTCCTCCTCCTCTTTACATCTCTTTAGAGAAGCCCGAGGTGGTGGGATGCTGGCGATCTCCATTTCCGTTTCCATCTGTTGCTGCTTCTGTTGTTTCTCCTTCCGTTTTGGTTGCGGTGTTTGTTTCACCTCCTTATCTGCCCTTTTAGGGTTTTCTGCCTTTTGGGAGCTTTCTGCCTTTTTGGGGCTTTCTGTTTTATTGGGACTTACTGTCTTTTTGGGACTTTCTTCCTGTCCCTTCCTTGTTCGCTGCTGTGGTGGTGTATTCTGCTTTGGTGCAGTTTCGTCTTTTTTGAGGGGAGAGGGCACATTTTTTGTCCTCCTGCTCACTACTTCCTTCCAATCACTCTCGGGTCCCTTGTTCCCCTACTCCCTCCGAATTTGGTAACGTATGCCACCATTCTGTCTTCGCTAATGTCCACTGGCACCCCGTGGACCGTAACCCTTGTCTTACGGGTGCCAATATACTCCGTGTGCAAGCCTTATATTTTTGGTGGTCAACACACTACCGGCCATCTGCTTCACGTCTTGTTCCATGGGAAGGAGAATGTCCCAAATTGCATTCGTCCTTCTTGCTAAAACTCTCGGGTTAATTTTGAGAGTCTCCCTGCCTATCCCAACTAATTTGCGACTTTTAACGTCCGAGGTTAATAGGGAAACTATTCTTGTATTGACAGCATCAAAAGCTTCGGGGATGGTGATAAATTCATTATCTTTGAATGACTCCTCGAACTTACTTCGCAGTGCTGCATAATATTCTGCATCCTTTTTAACTGGATTATTATTACACCAGGCCGTTTACACTGGTGACACCGGCGGTGGTGTGTTTGAATTATCTGAATTCTCTTCCGCCATGTTGGACGTCCACCACAGCGGGACCAATAAACGGTTTCTTTTTTTTTCTTTCTTTTAAATAGTTTTTTCCCAAACAAGAACGAAACGGTCAAGAACAAACAAAATAAAATGATAAAATGGAATAATAGTAAAAAAAATATAAAGGAAAATAGGGAACAACTCTAGGAAAATATGAAAAAGAATCATGAAAAAATAACAAATATGGTAACATGGAATAATAGTAAAAAATATAAAGAAAATCGTTAAAAACCGTAGAAAACATGAAACAAAATCATGAAGAAATAACAAAAATAGAAAAATGAAATGATAGTAAGGAAATATAAAGAAAAATATGAAATAACCATAAGCAAACATGAAGAAAATCATGAAAATCAAGAGAAATAGTAAAATGGAAAATAGTAATAAAACATAAATAACACAAGGGAACAACCCTAGGAAAACGTGAAACAAAATCATGAAGAAATAAGAAAAATAGTAAAATGGAATAATAGTAATAAAAAAAAATGAAGAAAAATAGGGACCATCCATAGGAAGTCACGAAGAAACGAGAAAAATAATAAAATGGTATAATAGAAACAAAAATAAAGAAAAATAGTCAAAAACCGTGGAAAAACCTGAAACAAAATCATGATGAAATAAAAAATAATAAAATGGAATGATAGTAGCAAAACATAAAGGAAAAGGGGTAACAACCATAGAAAAATATAAAACAACATCAAGAAATAACAGCAAAAAAAAAAATGTAATGATAGTAACAAAAATAACGAAAAATATGGAATAAAAACAGGAAAACATGAAACAAAATCATGAATAAATTACAAAAATAGTAAAATGCAATAATAGAAAAAAAGTTAACGAAAAATAGGGGACAATCCTAGGAAAACATGAAACAAAATCATGAAGAAATGAGAGAAAAATAGTTAAATGGAATGATAGTAACAAAACATATAGAAACATATAGGTGGCACAAAAATAAGTAAACAGGAAAATATACGGTAGAAAATGATAGAAATAATAAATGGATTAAAAGTAGAGGAGCAGCTAAATATTAGTGAAGAAAATGTTAAAATCGTAAAATGGAATAATCGTAGGAAAACAAAATGAACTCATGAAGAAATAACAAAAATACTAAAAAGAAATAATAGTAAGAAAAGATTTAAAAAATAGGGAACAACCATAAGAAAACATGAAAGAAAATCATGAAGAAATGAGAAACCTAGTAAAATGGAATAATAGTAGCAGTGGGATATACCGGAAGATCTAAGCAGATCAATTTTCAGAGCACTGCCTAAGAAATCAGGTGCAAACGAATGGGAGCTCCATCGAACAATAAGCCTAATGAGCCACATAACAAAATTCATCAAGCGTATTCTGATGAATAGAGAGCGTAGCTGAATCAGGCCAGAGATAGAACAAGAACAGTGCGGGTTCGTTAAAGACACGAGAACAACGAACGTGATATTCATGCTTAGAATGTTATAAAAAACGCAAAAGCCTTCGACAAAGATCTGTTAGTGCTGCTCAGCAATCTTGGCATATTCGGGAAAACATTAAAATATTCAAAAACCTATTGTAGGCACCTCCACTGAATTTTCGATAACCTAAAGTTTAAAATTAAATTTAAAAAAATGAAAAAGCATTCTTGAAGATTTCATTTTAGTTTTAATTGAAAGCTAAATAATTTAATTTATTATTTCCAATAAGTAAAATATTCTGGTGTATTTCAGATAGAAATTATATAGATTGGAATGTCAAATAATTGCTCGATTTTTTAAAAAAATTTTGTAAAAGCGTCCATTTTCTTAATTTTAAGAAATTTGTAAACAAACAATGTATCGGTTTTAAAAATCTTTCAAAATGAAATTATATATTTGTGACATGTTATTTGAGTAAAATTAGAAAATTTAAAATTAAATTAATCTGATTTGAAATAAATATTACTTGCTTATGTCATATAAACCAATATACAAGCATTTCTTAACGATGCATCCTCTCTTTCTTTGATCTTTATTGATTTATCAAGAAGCTCTCAAGGTGATGACAGCACTTATGGAAGGCCAGAAATTACATATTTACGAAATCTAAGTGAACGCATTTTTTTTAGTTTTTAACTACCTAGTAATTTTTACAAACTAACATATTTTCAGCAATTATTTAATATTTTGTTGACTTAGTTGTTTCAAGAAGCCTCTAGGTTTACTACCTTAAACAAAAAATTAATTAATTGAAGTATGACCCAAACTAAAATAAATACATAAAATAAAAGTATTTAGTGAAATAGCAATTAAGAAAATTAAACCTTTTTTTGATATTTTGAAGGGATGATTTGAAAAGATGTTAATGATGAAACAGAACTGAATTAAAAATAAAATAATTGCAGTGCGTCAGACGACAATTAAATCACGTGACCCATTTAAGGATTATGTCACATATAGATTCCCATAGGTAGAAATTAGGAACGTTTTCTTCTAAAAAATTATTTAAATTTTTTTTTAATATTTGGGTACAGACGACTGCTATATGAGCGTTTCAAATTTTGATTCGTAAATGTACTTTTCACTTAACGATATCACCAAACCGCCGTCTTGAAAGCAATGAAGAATTTTAAACGATTTTTTAACTATTATATTATTATAATTAAAATTTTAAAGAAATTCTTGTAAAAGTTCATTATTCATCGAAAAAAAAATTAATATAACTTATTTACAAAAGCATTTAAAAAGCTTTACTGATGTCATAGTTTTATTGCTTTTTTTATTTTACAATTCCGAGCAGATTTTCGATGAAACGGGTAACTGTTTTTGTTATGAAAATGGATTGAGTGGAAGTGAAAGAAAGGCTGAGTCCGTATAGCTTGAGTGAAGCTTTATTCTACTAGAAATCTATTCCAGTAGCGAACCGTTACAGGAAAATGGCCGACTACCTCATGGAGAGAGGAAGACAAAACAAAGGGAAATCATTCAGTCCTGGAAATTCAGAGAAAGATTAAAGAGTTCTATTTTCACCACATTCTCCGCCACTGAAGGAAAAGTTCATGTTCATACGTTCTTCTGAAAGG
Source organism: Acanthosepion pharaonis (assembly GCA_903632075.3). Taxonomy (NCBI): domain Eukaryota; kingdom Metazoa; phylum Mollusca; class Cephalopoda; order Sepiida; family Sepiidae; genus Acanthosepion; species Acanthosepion pharaonis. Next base: position 70,900 of record CAHIKZ030002868.1, read on the forward strand.
TGTGGTTTCTATGGGTGTCTCTGCTCAAACTAAAAATAGAAAAGAGAGAAAAACAGATGTTCAAAGCTGATAATTTTCAGCTAAATACGGAGGTTTTCGACGAATTCTAGAGGAGCGTCGAAGATTCAATACATCAGTATCTTCTGAAGTGGTCCTCTGGGAGTTATCCAAGGGCAGAGGATGAGGAGATCTAGGAGTGGAATTTTCAGTGGCATGGTTTTCGAGGGCAGTTGAATCGTCAATAACAGTATTTTCGAGAGCACTCGGCAGAGGAGGAGGAGGAGGAGTAGTGTTAGACTGGATAGGGGCATCCATTGGATCGAGTGGTGTGTGAACTGTTTGTTTTGTCACCCAATGGTGCAATATGGCGTAGAGATACTGTCGTTTCTCGTCCATTATTAAGTCGCACGTGAGAATAGTTCGGATTGACTTCGAGTATGTCAACTGTCTCGACTAAAGTTTCATATTTACTCCCACGTACATGGGGCCTCAGGAGCGCTGATTTTGATTTTGTTAACCATGTTGGTATGGAATCACCAGAAGCTGATTTCCTTTAGAAATTAAACAAACGTTCATGAGGAGTACAGTTCGAGGCAGTAGAAAGCAATGAGTGAATGCAGTGGAGTGCTACATCTAGAACCTTTTCCCAACTAGCAATCGGGAGATTATTAGACCGTAGAGCCAGGCTCACCGTTTGCCAGATGATACCATTGTATCTCTCTGCTTGTCCATTGCCCTGTGGATTAAAGGCAGTTGTTCGGCTGGTAGCAATGCGTCGAGAAAGTAGAAACGCCTTTAATTCGTCTGATATAAAAGCTGTACTACGATCAGAGTGCGCAAAAGAAGGGTTTCCAAAAATGGAAAATAAACTGGTTAGATGTTTCTTGACAGTCACTGCTGAGACATCGGCACAAGGGTAAGCGAAAGGAAAACGGGAGTATTCGTCAACCACTGTTAGTATGAACCGATTGCGAGACTTTGAAGGTAAAGATCCTTGAAGTCTATGCTTAATCTTTCAAAGGGTTGATTTGCTTTTATGAGTGTTTGAGGAGGCATTTTAATGAATCTAGGCTTTATCTCGGAACACACCTGACATGTCCTGGTTACCGCTTTTACATCTTCTACAGAGTATGGCATATTTTTTACTTCTGACAAAATGCAGCATTCGGGTTACCCCAGGGTGACATAAATCTTTGTGCAAGATATGTGGTTTGTCAGCAGAGATGGTAGAAGAGAGCAGATTCGTGATAAAGCGTCCACAGCAGCATTTTGTTTTCCGGGACGATAGGCTATGTCGTAACTGAAACAGGCAAGTTCTAATTTCCATCTAGTGATCTTCTCGTTTTTTATCTTGGTTTTACTTTTAAGATTGAACATGTAGGAGACAGATTTCTGATCTGTGATAAGCTTAAAATGTCTCCCGAGTAATAAGTGTCGCCACTTTCGGATCCTTCTACAATTGCATAGGCCTCCTTTTCAACTGATGAGTGCTTTTGCTCGGCAGAAGTTAAAGTTCTTGAAAAAGAAACCTACAGGCCGACGGTTTTGGGTTAGAGAGGCAGCAATAGCATGTTCGAAGCATCAGTTTCAATCTCAAAAGGTAGAGTAGAGTCTATAGCCACCAGGGATGATTTTGCGATCTCCTTCTTTAGATGTCTGAAGGCATCCGTTTGTTCTTTCGTGAGAGGAAAATGGGTAACTCAGGTTAAGGGATGTAATTTTTCGGAGAAATTTGATATCCACCTAGAAGAATAGTGAGAGAACATCCCCATTGTTCGTCGGAGAGAGGTATGGTCTTGAGGTACTGGCTGATCCACCAATCCTTTGAGTCTGTCGGGGTCAGGTTTTTTACTGAAACCATAGTATACCCAAGCATACTGTATAAGTGAATAAACAAGTCCACTGAACCAAATTCATAAATTTCTTTAGATTGTTGTCATGTAACATTGTCGATGATAGTAACATTGTCGATGTAGGCGTAGGTTCCTCGGAGGTCTTCTCGCTTGATAATGTCATCGATGACTCGCTGGAAACTTGCTACTCCATTGGTCACTCCGAAAGGGATTCGACAAAATTGGTACAGAGACCCAGCAGCTTCGAAGGCAGTATATTTTCGTTCTTCTGTCTTGATGGCAACCTGGTGATAGGCACTGGTTAGATCAAGTGTGCTAAATACTGATAACAGGCAATCTCATTTACCATGTCCTCTATCCGAAGCATCCAGAAGAGTGAACCAATTTATCGTCTGGGAATAATTCACGACGAGTCTCTTTTTGTGATTTTCAGGAGTTTGGGCTCGCCATGGCGATTGAGATGGCTCTATAATTCCTTCCTTCAGCATCTGCGATATTTCTGAACGAATGAATTTAGCGTCAGGTAGGCTATGTCTCCTGGATTTTACTGCTATTGGATGACAGTCAGAAGTTAGATTCGTAAACAGTGAGGGGTAAGGGACATTATTAATTGCAGTTAGTCCACAAACAGTGAGAGGTGGAAGCAGTCCACCGAAAGGTATTTTTACTGAAGAATGCTGACGTAGAAATGCCCAAGAATGACATCACAGCATAAGTTAGCCATAACAGACAACTTGACATTACTGTACTCTTTACCGCTTAGATTGAGGGATACTATACAATTTCCAAGAGTAGAGGATGAATGGGAACTGCTAGCCATAAAAATTAGATTGCTAATCCGAGCCTTTTAACCTCATCAGAATTAATAAAATTTTCAGAGCTGCCAGTATCAATAAGTATTTTTAGAGACTTGCCTTTGATTTTTTCCACGCAATGTCGTGCTATCTATTTCTCTGAGAAATTATGAGATGGAATGGAAGACGCAAGAATAGACTCACCGTGGTTGATAGCAGCTCTAGTAGGTGATCTGCAGACACGAGCAAAATGTCCTTTCTTTTGGCAATTTTTGCAAATGGAGTTTCGGACAGGGCATCTAATTCTGTCATGTCTCTGATTCCCGCAGAAGAAGCATTTTTGTCCAGAGATGGCGGCCACGGTATGTTCCTCATAGCACCCAGGCTGATCTTCATCGTCAGTTACCCCAGTTTGAGCAGTAGAGACAGAAGCGTTTAGTGAGTTCTGTTGAGAGTAGGATGCTAATTGTTTCTGTGCCATCTCAAGTGTTAGCGCCTGGTCATAAGCAGTGCCTAGATCTAGTGTTTTGTTCTCCAGGAGTCGTTGTCTGATTTGATTAGACGAAATTCCGTTTATAAACGCGTCTCGTATGTATTCGTCTCTCGCCTGTAGTAGCTGTAACAGCCTGGAACTCGCAGTCCTTGGCGAGTTTCTTTAAAGCTTGCAAATACTGGTCTACACTCTCGTCAGTTTGTTGACGACGAGTAGCCAGCAGATGTCTACAGAAAATGGTATTTCTAGGCTGCACAAACACTCCTTCCAGAACGTCCATGGCTGAATCGTAATCGTCCACGTCGGAGATGTGTTTAAAGATAGTGGGAGAGACAAAGTTGATAAGTAAATTCAAGGTCTGTCAGTGGAATCTGTTGTGAATCACCGGCCGCTTCGAGAAAGATATGGAAGGATCTTTTTGTCAGCTTGTTTATTCTGATCAGGCTTTCTGGCTTGAGATATTTTTCCATCTTGATAGATTTCTAGCAGAATAAATTGTTATGAAAATGGATTGTTGTGATTCAGTCCATATGGCTTGAGTGAAGCTTTATTCTACTAGAACCGTTACAGGAAAATGGCCGACTACCTCATGGAGAGAGGAAGACAAAACAAAGGGAAATCATTCAGTCCTGGAAAGTCAGAGAAAGATTAAAGAGTTCTTCTATTTTCATCACAGTTTTATAAAATAAATAAATAAATATATAAAAAAATTGTCAGTCTTGTTTTTTATTCACCTTTAAAAATGTAATTTTTCGAAATTTTATGAAATTAAGTAAGTGGGTGGAAACATATCTAAATAAAATATTTTTACAAAGATTTTCTTAAAAAAAGAATTTAAGAAATAATTTCATTCATTTTTTAATATATCCTGAAAGTTTCATTAAAATCCGACAATTATTTGAATTTTGCAATTTTCCGTTATAATCAATGTGTTTTTACACCGGAAAAAAAACTCAAAAAAATAACCTTTATCTTTGGTCCGCGCTGACGTAAAAAAAAAAACAAGATTTTTAACCAAAATTTACATTCTACAAAGTGTAAAATTTCAAAAAGTAGCAAAAAATACTTTGGTCTTTCCTCTTAATAATAACAAATATTTTGGTGACAAAACTTTGTTTTTATTTAGTTTGGTGCCTTTTTTTCATCATGCTATACTGTTTTTTACGCGATTGGTAGCAAACCGCCTGCATGAGGATAAAAAACGAGTTAGAATATTCTAAAGGCAAGGGTGAAATCTAGGCAAAAATCCTACCGGGATTCAGCATTGCCGCCAAATGCAACATAAGATACGCAAATGACAACAAAGCTGATAGCAAACACGGAAAGGAAAATACAAAACATCCTACAGAATGTAGCAAAGGAGAGCAAGAAAAGGGGACTAAGCATAAACTACAAGAAGGTAGAATACATGGTCATCAGAAAAAAATGAGCCCGAAATGCAATTTACACGTCGGGGATACTATAATTAAGCAGGTGCGGAAATTTAAATATCAGGGAAATGTTCTGACAGAGGACGGTAAGTGCGACGCTGAGATCCGAAGACGTATTGGGATGACCAAAGACGCATTCCAAAAGCTAGGCAGAGCATTACGAGACAGGAAGTTTTCGTTGGCAACATAGAAAAGAGTCCTGAATTGCTATGTGATATCTTTCCTCCTTTACGGCAACGAATGTTGGGTGGTCTCCTCAAGGATGAAGGAAAGACTCGAAGCAACAGAGTTATGGTTCTACAGAAGTATACCGTGGACCGAACATGTGAGCAAGGATGAGTTTTTGGAGAGGATGAAAACAAAAAGGAAAATTAATACTCAAGAAGAGGCAGCTAAAGTTTCTGGGACACGTAATGATAAAGGAGAGCTTGGAAAATCTGATACTCATCGGGTGGATAGAGGAAAAGGGGGATAAAGGAAAGCAACGCGTGACATACTTAACGGATTTAAGCATGTATATGGCAGAACTGAGTCTGGGAGAAATAACAAAAGAGAAAATCTATTGAGAGCTATAAGGGACAGAAGGCGGTGGAGAGCCATGATCGCCTACGCCCTGAAGGGACACAGCATATAAAAGAAGAAGAGGTGGCAGAGCATAAAGAGAAATAGTAAAGAAAAATAAATCATAAAGTGGGACAAAAATAAGTCAACTGGAAATTATAGGGTGGAATATTATAGAAATAATGAAAGGAATAAAATTAGAGAAGCAGCGAAAATTAGTAAACAAAATGATAAAAATCATAAATGGGACAATCGTAGTAAAACATGTAACCATATCATGAAAAAATAACATAAATATTAAAAAGAAATAATAGTAACAAAACATAAAAAATTAAGAAACAACTATAGGAAAACATGAAACAAAATCAGGAAGAATCAACAAAAATCATAAAATGGAACAAACTTAATAGGAACTTAAAGAAAGATAGACAACAACCTTAGGAATGTATGAAACAAAATCATGAAGAAATAACAAAAAGAGGAAAATGGATTGTTAGTAACAAAACATAAAGGAAAATAGAGATCAATCCGAGGAAATAATGAAATATCTTGAAAATATAACAAATATAGTAAAATGGAATAATAGTAACAAAACATGAAGAAAAATAGTATACAACCATAGGAAAACATGGAACAAAATCATGAAGAAATGAAAAAAATTGTAAAAAGGAATAATAGTAGCTGAACATAAAGAAAAATTGTAAATAAAAAGATAAAAATCAAAACTTGAGGCAAAAATAAGCAAACAGGAAATTATAGGGTAGACAATTATAGAAATCGGTTTATTAGGCATGCTATGAAGATAGATCTGCTGAGATCTTCCGGTATATCCCCACTGTTGTAGATTTCATTTATTATTTCTGTGATCTTGTCTCTGCCAAAGTTATCTAAGGCTGTCAGCATTTCCGTTACATTTCTGTTTGGCCCTGTCGCCTTGTTTCTGTTCAATTTGGTCAGTGCAACTTCTACTTCGGTTTTCAAAATTTCAGGTCCGTTAGTAGTTTTGTGTATTGCTGGTTCTTTTTCGTCGTGGAAGAATTCTCCAGCTCAAGCGTTGAAGAATTCTTTCCTTCAATCTTTTGTTTTTAAACAGTTTGTTGATTAGCATGTCTTTTGTCCTGTTAGTTGCTTTATCTCCTTTGTTGGTGGTACTCAATCTCTCTATTTCTGCGCATTTTTTTGGTTAGCCACTCTTCTTTAGCTTGCCTGCATTTGGTCCTTATTTCATTTTGTAATTTTCTGCATTTCTACTTTTCCGTTTATCTTGATAATGATGACTTCTTTTGATTTGCAAAGTCTTTTTCTATCTCAAGCCTTTATGCGTGTTTGCATTTCGTTATCCATGGGTACTTGCAAGTATGCCTCGCTAAGATCTATCATTTTTCATCCATTCTTCTTCGGGACTTGGTAGTTTTCTTCTTCTTCCGGTTTCGGCGCAGACGCAAATTTAATGTCCAGACTTCTTCTTTACGTCACAGCCGGAGCTGCCCAGTCACTGTATTCCGTTTTTCGAGATCACACCAATTCTCGTTAGTCTTTTCGAGTTCTTGGTCAATTTTCTCTAATGAGGGATGCTACGTTTTTTTTTAAAAAGAGATGCTACGTTTTTTTTTTTTTAAATTGGTTGAATATTTTTTCTTCAGCTGTATTTTATTTTATCTTCCGTGCAAATCCTTGTCGAAGACTTCGGGGAATGCTATTTTCAATTCTGTTTTAAATTGTTTATATTTTTTCTTTCAGGGGAACTAATGGGCACGTCCATAGATTGAACTTAGGGTTTGTATTTTTCATTACAAAAATTTTCATTTTTAAAGGCTGTTGAAAGTTATATTCACCCATATTTACCTTCAAATTTTATCTTTTTTCCAGTTACCGTCCTGGCTATTTTGTTGGACTTTAGCAGAGTTGGTTTTTAGATTTTTCCATGTTTTGTGTTAATAATGGAAATATCAGATCCTGAATCTAGTTGCATTTTACCTTCTTGTTGTACATTTTTACATGTAGGTATTTTCGAATATTCCGGTCTTGATCTTCGTCTGACTTTTTACGACTTCTGTTTAAGTCACTGGCATTCTGAATCTTACAATTTTGCAAGTTTTATTTTTTATGGACAGTCATTGTAGTCATCCATTTGGTTTTTTTTATAGTTCCTTCTTTTCTCCATTCAGGCGGTGGGTCTTCCCTTTCCATTTGCGATCCTATTTTCTCTGAAATCATCTTGGAATAGTTGTTTTTGGTCATTTTCTAGCTTTGCTAAAACCATTTCCTTCTTTTTGTTTTGAAATTTGCCCGTGATTTCGATTGGCGAACTTCGTGCATCTTCCTGCTCCTTTTTTGAATGCATGCATTTCCACCTTTTTGAAATAATGAAAATCTGGGGTTGAAGAGCTCTTCGTTGAACTTTAAATCTCTTGGGTTAAAATCCGTAAATTTATTATGTTCTGCCGTTCCCAGTTTTCGTAGTAATAATCTTATCTTTTTCGTCTGTCCATGTTTGGCAATACTTCATAAAAGTCCTGATATCTATGGTAATATGTTTCCTCTTTTCTCTTCTGGGTTATAGATAAAACTTTGTCTCGACTTTGGTCGTTTCATCCGGTCTAGACAGTATAGCTTTATGTATAAGTTCAGATAACTGTTTCTTTTAATGACTCTCTTGTTTCTTTGCATCTGATACTTAATGAGTTGCATAGAAGAAAGCCATGATTATGTTGGCAAAATTATGTGTGTAATTTTTTTTCTCTCTGAGGGGCCAAAAATTAATCAAATTCTCTGGCACGACAAAATTTTGTTTTTTTTGTTTAGCACAATAAATTGGTTATTAAAGATTCCAATTTAATCAATAAGTTAAATGCTTACAGTTTTTTCTTTTTATCGATAATTTTTCAATCCTTTGCTGTGAAAAAATGCTTTGAATTTTTTCCGAGTTGAAAAATCGTTTCTTTCGCTGTTGCGATATTTATTTTTCAACGTAGGTTCTTCTTATCCCTTCGAAGCCTCGTCGTCAGTGTTCCCCGCGTGCGTGTATTCTTGTTGTAGGGATAAATACTGGTATATTTGTAAGAGGTAATTAACAGAATTCCGGTTAGTAAGTAACAATAGCAAAAGTCTACAGTCCAACGGTATGTTGGTAGTATCTAGCACTGACTTATATCGTAGAATGATGTCCATTATCAGTCAGAAGGTGGGTCGCATTTCTTTGACTACAGAATTCTTTGTTTTCAGAACGCATTGTTTTATCAAGTATTAATCCTACTCCTTTGTCGTTTTTCTCTCCGTCTGCATAAATAATCCCATGCTTGTCGCTGACATAATCTCCGTTGTTTGGCCATCTGGTTTCACATACACCTAGGATGTTGATTTTAAGCCTCTTGTTTCACATTATCTAACTGGCCGCAGTTGTTCAATGTCCGAACGTCCCATGTCCCGAGAATTATTTTATGTTTGATACAAGCAGTTGCAAGATAACGGTCCGGTGACACCTATCGCTCATGTCGTTCCTTTCCGGGCGAGGGATAGGTTCCAAGGAAATTTATCTTCTTTACGCTGTTTATGCTAGCAGTCGCTGGATAACAGTCAGGTGACATCTGTTTCGCATGTCTGTCCTTACCGGGCCGAGGAGTTAATTCCCATAGACTTAACCCCCTTCACGCTTTGAGGTATGGGCCATCACCTCAATCACGTTTATCGACCCATTATCAGTCACAATTTCTAAGGATGCCCCAAATCTTGTCTGAGCTGTTTTATCTCCTCTTGCGAAAGTCTCAACCAATCCACAAAACCTACTAATAGATAAGTTTCCGCTGGTCTTACAACAATAAAGCCCTGACATATCCATACTGATTTTCTCAAAGGGGTATGAGAGTGCTTCAGTTTCCAGTAATGGTGCCATCTTACTCCTTCCAGCCCTTGCGTAGCTTTTGTCTATACTTACATGTCCCATTTTTTCATGAAACTGCTCCAATATCACAACAGGTATACAGTTTCAATTTGGAATTCTCCTCTTCATGCTAAGCATAATAGATCATGTTATCTACAATTTAGAATTTCTCTGCTTGTTCTGCATTCACTGTATCTACCTCTATTGATTCATTTAAGGCCTTGTACTTCCCATCTATCTCATATTCCTTCATAACTCCCTTTTCTTCCATAGACTAATTGCCCTCTTCCTCGTCTAAGTCGTTCCAAACCGATCTATCCTTTAACTCATGGGAATCTATTACATTAATCTAGTAATCCTTATCAGTCATGTCAGGCTCTACTCCCAATAAATCTTGTTCCAGTTTCCGTGGGATTCGTGACAAAAGATCTGCATAGGTGTTCTTCCCACCTGAAATGTATTCTATACGACAATGATGGCCAGTTAACTGCAGAGCCCATTATTGAAAGTTTTTATTCGTTTATTCAACCTCAAACAGATATTGCAGGGTTTTCTGTCATTATCACAAACACTGCTCCATCCAAATAACAGTGCAACTTTTGAAGTACATTACCTACTACATAGGTTTTCTTTTCAATCAGAGGCCGCCTCTGCTGTGTGGAGATAGCTTGTGTGACAAAAAATAAATCTGAATTTTTTCATTCACACCCTCCATAGGTACTTCCTGTTCAGGACATAGCTGCGTCAAATAAGTTCCAATGCACTTGTCACTCGTGTCAGTGTACAATATTATTAGTTTGCTTAAGTCTGTGTATGCTAACAAAGCCGCAAATGTTAGTTGCTTCTTTAGAGCATGAAAGGATCATTGGCAATCTTCAGTCCATTTAAACGTACCATATTTCTTGGCCAGGTTTATCTAAGAGCTTGTGATACTGAAAAATCCAGGGATAAACCTTCTATAGTACCATACTATGCCGATAAGTCCTCAACCTCACTGTTCGAGGCTCTTATCACCTCTACTTCATGCCATTCCTGTTAATAGCAAAACCAAGAAACTGACACTTTGACAATTTCAGTTTTAAACCATACCTCTTGGGTCGATAAAAAACATTTGTAAATAGCTTTTCCAGATCTTCTGAAAACTACCAATGTATCCTCAATATAGACCATAGTGAAATCCTTAACACGGTAGACATGAGTTGTTGGAATCCGAAGAACATATGCTTAAATTGATAGAGCAAGCAAAAGCTGTTTTTTCTCTATCACTCTCGTCCACGGTTACCTGCCAATACCCAGCTCACAAATCTAACGTCGAAAAACACGTGGCTTTTGCCAGTAAAACTAAGATGTCATCAGTCAGTGATAAGAGGCAAGTTAGCGGCTTAGTGATCTTACTCAACGCTCTAAAGTCAACGCAAAATTTATGTACCCCATCTTTTTTCGTGACCACAACTAACCGGAACCTACAAGGTCCCTATGATCTCTCCACCACCCTTATATCCAACATCTCCTTAACTGTTTGTTCTACTTTTCATTTTTACTTTCGTAAGTATCCCCCCTTTGCCTCTCAGTAATTCAGATAATTTCCCTAAAATTCCTCTGGGATTACCAGCTCCCTTTCATTAATATTTCATGAACATATTTCTGCCATTTTTCCTCTCCGACTCATAAATGATTCGGGCTTTCATATCAATTCCGTATTGGGTTACCTAATACGAGTAATTACGTATTACGTATTTGGAAACACAATACGTAATTACTCGCAACATCAGATATATTCACTATCATCACCGGAACGCTACCCACTTCGCTTTCCTCTATCAGGGTTTACAACTTAGTGACTTCCTCGCCTACAGGGTGAAAATTCACCAAAAGAGTGATTTAGTACAAGGTTCCTTGTTTCTCACTAGGAAATTCGAGTCTACCGATGCTCATTATCGCACTAAGATGTGACAATTTTATATTTTGCTCCAATCATACCTTCATTTCTGTTATCCTCTTCTCACCCAATGGTCTCTCTTCCTCTCCCTACTTCAAGGTGGGAGGTTGAAAGGAAATCAACGCCCCATTCACCCTGAGCCAATTTCTGCCTAATATCAATTCACTGTCCAGGTCAGACTATCCTCAGTCGCTTCCTCTATGCTGACTTTATAACTGTTATTACCCAACCCGTAACAATCTGTGCTTCCACTTTATGATTCCGCATTTTGACCCCAATAGTCAAATAGCCAACATTCGACATCACATAATATACCTTCGCTCTCATTAATTTATTATTTATCCCCGTCACCGTTGGAATTTCCGCTCTTGATTATCTCTGTCGGAGATCTAATCTTTCTCTACCATCATTCCAACTTTTAACACTATTCATATTACCAGTATCCCTACAATTCATCCCTTTCTTCCTTAACCATAGCATAATGTCCAACTACACTTTCTCATCACGTGTCCCTCTCTACCACAGCTTCAGTATTTCTTACGTCTCTTCTTTCTACACCTGTAACACGCCATCTCTTTAGATTTCTATGACATCCTTTGCCTCAGACCCAGCATTTTATCTTTATATCCTTTATCGCTCTCACCTTAGCTACTCACCCGTCCTTTCTAGTTAGTGGGGTGGTCCTTTGGAGTTGAAATTCTTCTTGGGTGAACCTTTAGTTTTATTCTTTGGGTCAGGGTCTTTCCTTTCGTGATCGGGGGAAACTGTCTCCCATTCCAACCTCTACGTACACACATGCACTGTCTGCCCCAATGTCCTAATCTCCTGCACTTCCTACATTTGGGTTTACCCCAATCCGCTGCTTCCATGGGCTACCCTCGATTGAACGGACAGTTCTTAGCCCTATGTTCATCTCTATTGCATACAAGACACACCAACCCATAACGTCCCGGGTGGAATGTATTTTCCATCCCACAACGACCTTTCTCCCAATCCTCCTGTCATGACCCCTTTTTTCGACACCCGTAGCACACCTGCTACAATTCAGCAGGTTCTCTCCTCTTTAATTCCCATCCAACCGACCCTATCTAGCCAATATACTCTCACCTCCTCAAATGTCTGTTGTGGAGTCACTGGGCCTTTCTTGCCACATCCTCCATCATTTGAGGATTTAGTAGAATACTGGGGAGACTATTTCTGCGTCCGTCATATCAGACGATCCATTGTCCAAAAATACATGAATTCAGAAAAACAACATTTCTCCAACTTTTAATGAGAAATACATTGTAGTATTAAGGAATTCATCTCTCTCGGATCAGATTTCAGCTCGGAAATCCAAGGAAAATATTTTAAGATAGGTGACCACTCATGGGAAATTTCAAAGTTAATGACTATTCACTAAATCAGTTCGGAATTCAACTTTCTTTGATTTCCTCATCAATTTCCTTTTATATAGCAGCATGGTTTGGCGTTGCCCATGCTTGATTCAAAAATCGTACGATTCATACAGCAATCGCTATCACTTGACTTAAAATATTTTTGCCCTTCCTTGCCTTTAAAGGAGTGCCCTTTGCCGTGCTGATGTTGCTACATGCCTTACCTTTTGCCTATCTCACACTGCGAATTTTTTCTAAGCTCTATACTAAACAATAAATCTGTTACGAAAAAAGAACTAAACAAAATGAACACAAAACGATCAGCTTTAAAAAAGGACTCGTAACTGGAAAAACCGAATGAAAAAAGAATGTTAACAACAAATACTTTTTCACACCCAACGCAGTTCTGCGGAATCAGAAAAACGTTGAGTTTAAGTAAGCGAATGAGCCAATTGGAGTAAAGTGCCATGCAGATTTAAATTTTTCCCACTTGTGACGAATGCAGCTATCGATTTTTTTTTGCATGCTAGTTAACATTTGTGTCAGTCAGCTGTTGGCTCTCACGCTGGCCAATAGAATCTTCCTGCCTATTCGTAGCAGCCAGCTATTGGCTCTCACTCTGGCCGGTAGAAAATGGCCGCAAACTACATGAAAACTGCCGTAGAAGCATGAAAAAATCGATTATTTCCACTATCGATGGGAGTTGGGAAATGCAAAGTCGGTATTGGCCTTCTCGCTAACTTGGAGCATGTGCATGTAAATTTTGGTACAAATCCGTCGAAAATTGCGGCCGTGCATTCGTTACACACACACACGTCCAATCTTTTATAGATAGAGATTTACATTATTCGGACTATTGTCGCCATATTTATTCGGCCGTTGTACGCTCCGGCCTTCTTCAGGTGGTTGGAATGTCGAACTGAACTCTTTATTTCGCTCACTGGGGTAGACTGTTCATGTTCCACGTGCCATGTCTAATAGATGTCAGTTATCAGTTATCTCCAAGTTAACCAGGTATTGAACTCACACTCTTTGAGTCCTGTCACTAACTAACGCCTTTATCCACTGTTCTATGTATCCTTGACGACATCTGGGTATGAATTTCTGGGTATTATAAACCTAATGTCTTCAGCAATCATTTTTGCCAGTGCTCATATTGCAATTTTTGCTGTTATCGTTTCATGTTTTTACCAGAGATCATATTGCAATTTTTGTTGTCATTATCGCTTTTCTCTGACACTCCTTATTACTGGTCCCCATATTGTATTCATTTCTATGCTTGATCGACTCAGGAGATTTTTGTGGCCTAGCATATGTGCTGATTCCTTAAGTTTATGAATTTTCCAATGGTGTTCTTTGTCTATGATCTCAACCTGATCCCACAGAGGGCGGTGATCTGCCTTTTCTAGCCACGCCTGATTTTTCCATTTTCCCTCGTGTTATAGCTTTCTGGTGTTCTTGAAGCCTCACCTTAAGGGGGCGGCCTGTCTCCCCTTTATATTTCTTTACGCAGCTGTAATAAATATGGCGACAAAGATGAGGACAATACTCCGAATAATGTAAATAGTGTACACAATACCTCATCTCAGAAATTTAGACAGATTCCTTTTTTATTGTCGGAGTTACATCCGCCTTAATTCCCAAATTGTCACTAAGAGTCATTCTCCCAATACTATAAATACTGGGAAACTTCTTGCCTCTTTCTCTTCTTTCTGCATTTCAGCGAACACCGCTACTATGTGAGCTCTCTGGGAAGACGCTATGAACATTACAAAAATACACGTACATACGAACACTCACCAAAATACGAACATTCACCAAAGAACAAACATAAATGTTCACACACAAAAACAAATGTTAACTGTCTATGTGCTTTGTAATTTGCTGTTAATACATATATTTGTTTTTATATATATATCTGTCTTGTTTGTCTTTTTTCATCTTCGGTTGGACACAACTAGAGTCCACCATTTTTTTCTTGTAACTCGACCTTCTTCTAGCAGGAAATATAAACGCACGTGTTTTCTTCTCGTCTTCACCCCACCCCCGGTCCTCTACAATATGTTTGATGTAACTTTAATTCTCCGTTTCTTTTCCCAAATGTAAAAAAATGGTCTTCGCTCAAAAAATAGTGTTTTCTGCACGTTTATGTCGCAATTGCAGTTACTAAATTTGGTGTTTGTAAACATACGAAACCTGAGATTTAGTATTTGCAAGTACATTGAAATACGTAAAAAGTGGTTAAAATTTCGCATTTTTTTCTCTCAGAAAACATTTTTCCTCTCTAAAAGTAGTATTTCTGGCATGTCTAGGTTGTTTACACTAATAGTAATTAAAATTTAATATTTGCAAACTTACAAAACAATGGAAAAGTGGTTGAAATCTTGTTTTTGTCGCTCCAAATATCGTGTCTTCAGCGTGTTTATTTTGCTTACAATAAGTTATGATAACTAAAACGTAGTGTTTGTGAACTCACGAAAACAAATGAAAAGTGATTGAAATCCAGCTTTTTTCACTCGAAACGTAATGTTTTCAAAGTGTTTATGTTGCTTAAATTAAGTTATAGTAACTAAGATTTACTGTTTGTAAACTAACTAAAACAAATGAAAAGTGGTTTAAATCAACCTTCCATTCGCTCGAATGTTAATGTTTTCAGCATATCTTTGTTATAATTACTAAAATTTGGCCATTGCAACCACAGGAAAATAAGTAAAAAATGATTGAAATCTAGCCTTTGTTTTCCTTTAAAGGTCACACGCAGTTATAATTACTTAAATTTCGTGTTTGCGAACACACGAAAACCGGTGTTGCCAACTCAAAAAGATATATGAATAGTACTAAAAACTAGCATTTTTAGTTTGAAAAGTATAGTTTTATCAGCATGTTTCGGTAGCACACACACAGTTAGTAAAATTTGTTGTTTGCAAACTCACAAAATGAAAAGTGCTTGAAAACTATAGTGAACAACCCTTTCAAACTAATCTCAATCAATTCAGTCCCTTAATACTAACGTGTTGCTTTTAAACTTCCATAGAAATGTTTTGTAACTACTCTAAGAAACAATGTAAAAGGAAAGATAAAGAGGTTAATAGAAACCAGATATGCATTGATAAATCAAAAGTTTGTTATGAGTTTTGTAGGACGATTGGCAAGTAATTGCTACTGCATGTGTCTGCCAGTACCTTCCAAGAGAAATCTATATAAATTGATGGATCACATAGGGATATGTCTGTTTGCGAGTAGCTACCAGAAAATGGATTTATGTAAGTTTTATCATTATAAATACATAGATCGTTGTTATAAATTATTGTTTCTAAGGTACTTCCCTTTTGGTTTGTGTCTTTACAACTCCTTATGGTGCGGTGACAGGGAGTAATTTTTGCTTCAATCACTGGTTCATTCGGTGGGATATATACTGAGTAGATGTTTATTGGAATTGTAAATTCATTTTAACAGCAGTCGTCTATAAAGTAGTTGTTAAATTTATTTTACTTTGAGGCACATCAGTCCTAACTAGGATGGGTGTACCGCCTGACGCTTGAAGCCCAGTGTTATGTGTGCAGTTGTATTGATGGTATTCTTTTATATTCAGTTTGTCATTCTGCTTAAGGAATGTTTCCTAAAGGCAAACAACTGCGAGTGAAATGTTTGTTATTGCCAGAAGCAATTTATTTATGCTTGCCTTTATTCTGCGGCAGTTCAATTGAAATATTTGATACATGATTGCTGAAAATGTTTTGGAGTTTTAGTTTAGTACGAGGTTGTGATTTAAATTTTCGTGTTTTTGAGTTTGGAAGTTTTGGCTGTTTATGGATTCTGGCTTTTCACCTCCATTCCTTCCAATTTGTCAAATCGGTTTTGGGTAGGAATTTCGTCACTGTTAATTTCTGGGTTTTGTTTGGTTGGCTCTGTTTTTTGGGGATAAATTCTTAAGTCTATCTTTGATGATTTTTGGTGGATGGATAGGAGATCGCTTTAGCCTTTCCTTTGTAGGTGATTTTGTATTTTTTGGAAGAGTGGTTTGTGTTTGAGCGGTAGATTTTGTATTTGTTTTTTTTATTTCAACTCTTTCATGGGCTTTCTTTTGTGATTCAATCTGCACTATTTCCTTAGAGTATATGTCCTTCAGGCAGTTTGGAAATTTGGCCAGTCATTTGGTCTCAAGTTTACGAGTTTGTGGGCTCTGTATTTGTCAGGTTGACAAGTATTTATTGTCGTCCTTCCTTGCGTTATTTTTGCATAGGAAGGGCATTTCATGTACCTTTCTACTATTTACCTTGCCTCCACGAAAGACACATTTCGTTTATGTTTCACTTCGACTATCTCCTTTTACAGAAGTCACATGATCGTGAGTATGCTGGATGGTTTTCCTGGCAGTTAGAACATCTTACTTCATAGTGGCATTCTTCTTCCGTGTGGTCTGAATCTCTTTTGCCACATTTTCCACATGTTGGGCGACTCCTGCAGGTATGCTTATCATGCCCAAATTTTTGACACTTGAAGCACCTTGGTGGAACAGTAATATATTTTTACACTGGCTCAGTGTTGTGCCCGACTTCTATTTTTCTAGGGATTTGCATTAAGGATGTTGATATTGTTTCTCCTTTCCTTTTTATTGTGATTCTATGGTAATCACTGACCCAGACCAGAGACAAATCTCTGCTTCTAATGAGTCCCTTAGAAGTGTTCAGTCTTTCATAGGGAAGGTTTTTATTTTGATGTCATGAAAAGTATTCATCTTGATTCGACGTGTTTTCTGTTTTCTATTTTCCACTTCTACTAGCAAATTCCTATTTCTCAATTTCTTAAATGTTTGGGAATTAATCCTACTGAATAGCACTTTCTCAATTAAGAAAGGAGAAAGTTTGGCTGGAGGGGTTTCATCTAGGGACGCGAGCACAAAAAATCTTAGAAATTCAGTACTTAATTCTTTTTCAGAATCAGGGTCTGAAAGATATCTTTAGAGTTTTTTACTTTGTTTATTCATAATTTTGATGTAGAAAAAAATTCACTTCCTGTGCTTTCCACCCACCTCAGAGCCCAGCATTGAGATGTGTCAAGGGGAAAACACAGTCTCCTTGACAGGTCAGAGCTACACAAACCAATATACTCGTATTCGAGAGAGACTTTGAGAACCCGTTAAACTATTTGTTGCAGTTCCCCAATCTTAAGTGTACAAACTGGTATGTTTAAAGCTATAATTAAGTCTATATCTCTTCGAACCGATTGACCCTTCGAACGCCTATAAAATTGGATAGAGATGGTATTTTACTCAGGTGCATATTTGGGGTATTGTATTTAGTTATAATGTGCTCCTGTTGTATCGTGAATAGGAAAGGTTGACACACATATAGAAAATAAGTAGTTTATTCCGGAGAATAATATAGTACACAGTTCAGAGCATAAATATAATAAACAGTTGATCGTTAACTCTTCAGTATTTACCGGAGACCTCCCCACAATGCAAGATGTGGCACAAGGCCGGGTTTTTACGTTGAGCATTCCGAGCCGTAGGATCGCGCAAAAAATTGCGCGTAGAACCCGTATACACGGGGTCGGGTAGCTGTCTGCATCCCCAGACGAGAATCTGTCCTTTGGTATAGACTCGTCTGGATTCCTCCCCGCCGGTAGGTAGAGAGTTGACAAGTAGAGTTAACTGTAATAGTTAACTCCTCTCGCTCGGTAAGGGAGAGTACTGTTTAAATAGTCTTAGACCAATCTATCTTGTGGAGGTGTTCAGCTACACCACAAGAACCCCCTTTTTTGAATTGACTACTTCCTCTAGAAGTAGTCTATTTCGGGTTTATCTCTATAGTCCCTGTAAATTTTCTTTTCCGTTTATTCGAACATTTCTCCTTAGGGGCTACCAAGGGCATCGATACGTCGAATGTGTCATAAATAACCTTCATCAGTTCTTCCTTCTGGTTATTTATATCCTCCGAGGACGTTTACCTCATCTGGTTGTGTTGTCTCTTAATGATCTTTTTCGGGTCTTTAATTATATATATTAATCTCCCAATGCGTCTATCAATGACACCAGCATTCCAAATTTCTTTCCCGTTTCTATACATATTCCCTTGTTATATAGGATTTTGTATCTGCTTTTTTCTTTATTGGTTTGTTATTTCCTTTTGTCGACAGTTCATCGAACATAGAACCCTGGTATAGAAAATTTTGATATTTTTGCAGCTTTCGCTGTGCATCAAAATTCCATCACAGAGAGAAAAAATCTTTTCACCATCATTCTTTTTTCCATAATTTGTTTCTTTTTCTTTGTGATATATTTGTATATTTTTGCTTGGTTCCTGATCTCCTCGGGCGTCACAGGTAATTCCTGTATGGTGTTGCACAGCACATCTATCTCCATTTCTATTCTTAGGGCTGCTATCACAGTTTCCTCTAATGGTTCACATAGTGTTATATAGGAATAAAGTGTTGCTGCCGACACTGGAGTTTGAACACAGATCACCAGAGAGCAAATACAGGCGATCCCATTATTGAATTAAGTAGATCACGTGACCATAAAGGAAACGCATAGATAAGACGTAGCGTGACCTCTAAACTATCACTCTTTCTCCTCTATCTTGGAGTGTTTTGTGTTAATTCTTTGTATTTAATAAAGCCTTGTCGCAGTAAGTTGAATATTTTCTTGCCTTTGTGACCATGTTTTGTTCTGCATTGTTATATTTTGTTGTATCGTTTGTTGGAACTTTTTTCGTGTTTGTATGCTGTGGTGAGACGCCGACCAAAATGGTCGAGTCTCCCTAGCCAATTGTTTTGGTTGCAAAAACATTACGGCTGCAAACTGAATACATGGGTACCCGTCGGACAAAGTTAACTTACACGGTGTTCCCATGGATATTAACGAAGACCATGTGTGGGAATTTTCTTTGCCTCGTACGGACAGGTAGGGGGAGTCTCTCGCATATTAAGCAAAGCGGGTCTGTCTTCTGGCGATTTTTCCGTCCAAGTAATCCTGGACAGGACAAAATTTAATGAAATCCAGGATATTCTCATGTGCAGGGACAAATATATTTTGTCGTAGTAGAGGGAAGAATGTCTCACTGTTAGTTGTGTGGCACAGCTGGTCAGATGGCGAAAATGTGTCCCGGGCGAAAACCAATGCTTCATCCAACTACATCCAGGAAAGTAGAGGCAAAAGACAAGCCCCGCGAGGTCCCAGACGAGCCCGGAGAATGGAGAGGTGACGAAAAAGGTGTCGAAAGTTACTGCCCCTCCTCCCGCACCCCAGAAGGGGGTTTCACAGAAAAAGGAGCAACCACAGAAGCAGTTGGAGGAGGGGAAAACCCAGCAGCATCAGTAGCAGCCCCAGCAGCAGCCACGACTAAATCAACAGCGCAGCGAACAGCAGCAGGAGCAGCAAACAGATCTTGAAATGGAGACAACAAGCATGCAACCGCTTCGTGCATCCTCATTGAAAATGGTGAGGGATGAGGGAGAGGAGAAGATTATAAGAAAGAAAAAAATCTGGCCGAAGTAGAGTGGAAACATCGGCTGGCAAAAACCAAACCTAATTCGCCAGCAAGGACTGACGAGCCAGAGGCCAAAGATAAGGTAAGGAGCCTTTCTGCTTCCCCGTCTAGGGCTCCGACTTTTCCTACTCCCAACCCATCCCCCAAAAAGAAAAAAATATCATTCCCGGTTTAAGATTTGTATTGTGGACAGACAGGCCGTTGAAAGAGACCTGCCTGCTCAAAGAAAGATCCTTTTGAGAACTTTGTTTAAGTATTCCTCTGTCGATAGGAAGTTGATAGAGGACCCTAGAAACTTCTCTCAATCACTCGGTGTTATTACGCTGTTCCGTAACACAGGAGGTAATTTAAGAGTGTGGAACTACTTGGCTAGTGCCAAAGAAGTCTTGCCCAATATCAGGATGGCCCAAATGGGGCACCTGATTTGAAAAAATGTCACTAATGTGTGCTGGTAGGGACCCCGTTCAGCAACATCCCTCTTTATATAGGGCTCTTAAGTTAACCTTCCCGACGGACGTCGGCGGTATTATCAGGGACAATCCGACCAGTGTTTAAGGGACTTAGGCTTAAATCATGTTTCTCAAGCTACCCGACCTGAATATAAGGTGCTTGAGAGATCGGTGTAAGGCTGCCTGCCTGCTTCGTGATCTCGGGTCCATTGGTGTAGATGTAGCCGCGATCCAGGGAGACACACTTTGTTTGCGACGTCGATGCTAGTGTGCTGTCTAACGTTCCCTGGAGGCGAGGGTAGACCTTGTCCATGTGGACGCGGGGGGGGGCGGTTTATCGTGGCCGATATTGCTGTGAGCAGTGGTTCGTTTCGGGTCATTGCGGTTTATGCGCCCAACGAATAGGAGGAGCACGTTGACCTTTTCTGTCACTTTGGACCGTTCCTGGTTGACTCTTCGCGCTTAGTTTTAATGGGGGAATGGAATGCCGTCCAGGACCCCAAGATAGATAGGGCGAGGGGAGCTAGCGGGAAGGCATCGGGCGATCGTAGGTTGGTTGATCTGATCAGCGTGTTTGGATTCGTCGATGGATAACGGGACGATCAACCGAGGGTCGGGGAGATGTGGATGTGGGAGCTTAAGTGGCTGTCTCTCCAGGAAGCCAGCTATCTGGACAGAATGTTAGTGAGAAGGATCGACCTAGAGTTACTAGATTGTCCCACATTCTACCGGATAGACTATTCGGATCATAGACTCGCCTGTGCCCGGATGATGTTAGTGCTAGGCCTAGAATGGATGGACACTGGAACTTCAATCTGTCCGTACTGGACAGGCGGGACTTTCAGCAACAGCAGACTAGTGGGGCGGTTATTGGTGGTAGAGGCTTAAGGATAGAATTAATATAGAATATTAATATAGCCAACGACTCGCTCTAGATAAGGCTAAAAAGGTGAAGACTGTAAAGGATAGTCTGTCCCGGGCGGTGGCTGGGGGATTCCCTAGAGATATCCATATGCTCTGAAGCGTGAGGCTAGCAAGCGCTACCAGGGTCAGACAGTTAGACATAGGTTAAACAAGATGTCTAACGAAGCTGTGAGCATGGACGCAGAATTGCGCAAGGAAGAGATTCGTCGAGGTTCCGAGCGATATATTCGTGACGTCACTACCCAGAGTGGCGTACTCTGAGGGCAACGAGAGAACGCATGTGGGAGGCGTTCCGGCGGCATTTTGAGAGCCGTTTTACCAAGGAGCCCGATTTCAGTGGCGACGAGTTTCGTAGCTATTTGTGTGACTTTCCTCGGCTTTCGCCGACTGAAGCTGCTAGCTGCGAGGGTGAGATCACAGAGAGCGAAGTTTACTTGACATTGAAGAAGGTCGGGAGAAGCAAGTCTCCGGGACTTGATGGTCTGCCCTACGAAATTTACTTGAGGCTGTCACACATATATGTCCTGATTTTCAGAGTGGCGTTCTGGCAGGGGTCCATCCCCGACCGAATTTCCAGAGTTAAAGATTTTGGCCAAGATCCTGACGGAGGGGTTGCAGTCAGTTGTCGCTAGCTTGCTGGGATCTGAGCAGACTTGTGCTGTGAGGGGACGAACAATTCAAAGCAACCTTCGTCTGATCCGCACGACGAGCGAGCCACGCTGATCAATTTGGATCAGTCCAAGGCATTTGATAGAGTTGACCATCAGTACCTGGCGGCTGTTCTGCAGATGGATCAGCCTCCTATATTGGTCCTCCAGTGCTGTGGTACAAGTGAACGGGATGCGGTCGAGCTTTTTTGTCCACTGTCGCCCTTACTTTATGCTTTGAGGTTGCAGCTCCTCCTTCGCCAGCTGAAGGACAGAGCGTGCAGTCCGACCCTACGCGGAATCGCTGTTTTCCCTGGTAGAGCTCGAGCTAGGGTTTCTGCGTATCCATTTTCGTGTCATGCCGTCACGACATTAAGGTGGTGCAGTGGTCGCTTGAACGGTACGTGAAGGTGACAGCGCCCAAGATTAACCGTAACAATTCTTCCGGCTTATGGTTGTAATGTTCTGCGCAAGAAGCTATCGATGCTTGCTAGGCGTCGATTAATGCCTTGCTAGGATTTTAGGATGGTTCTTGATTGTCCCTCCGGTGATGGTAGCCTCCTATTCCCTTTTGCTGTGTAGCTGCTGGTTAAGATTCACCGGATGTCTGGAGGGGACCTAACTCTTGTGTCTCTATGGGTTATCTCCCTTCTGTTGCTGGGATATTACAATGGTTAGGTGCCTCGAAGGGTGTTGCGCCTACGGGACACTTTGGTTGGACTGATTGATCCGTCCGCATTCTTGGAGTGTGGTTTGGGCCCGGACTCCAGCTGAAGAAGAATTGATCAGAAGTACAGGCAAAGGAGCCTTGGCTCCGAAGGAGGTCGTTCTTAAAGAGTAGGGCTGATGCGTCTACCACTTAGTTCTTGCCCCTCATCCTTTACCACTTGGTTGTACTTCCTCTTTGCAGGAACCGTATGGAGGCGATCGAGCGTTTGTTGATCACCCTCCTGTGGGGTGGTGGCAAACATCGAATGAGTAAATTGTAATGAATGAATGAGTCGTGATTCGGATTAACTAGGACTAGGATAACTGATGATGACCAGCCTCCCAACCTTTTTGTCCCCTTTGACCATGTGCCAAAATTTCTGTATCATCAGAAATAAATATCCTCTTTCTAATCTATCCTCTTTTACTATACGGATCGCTATTCTCTACTCTATTCACTGTGCAGATTACTATTCGTTGGTTACTTCCGAGCGAGTATTATCGAACGTGTATTATTAATACGAGTGTTATTCGAAGGCGTCTGATACCAGTATTGTTCAACGACGTTACTGTAGTTATATCTGCGATTACAAAGTCTCTTACAACGAGCATTACGAAAGTGACAACGAGTATCCGTTGACATTATAAAAGTGGCAACGAGTGTTCGATGACACCACAAAACATAGTTTGGGGATTAACCTGGATAACCCATCCGCATGCCCTAACCTCTTTGACGGAAGGAACTCCATCTTAAAATTATAATTTAATAATATTGTTCCCCATATCTGAAGTAGATTTGCATTATGTGGAGGAATCTCTTTTGTGGAACCAAAAATAGACAATAACAGTCTGTGATCCGTTTGAAGGATAAAAATTCTTCCATGCATGAATCTATGGAACTTTTTACCGCAAAAATTATCCCTAAAGCCTGTTTTTCGATTTGGCTGTATCCTTTTTTCCGCTGGCAATAGGGTCCTCGACGCAAGTGCAATGGATTTACTTGGTTGTTTTCTTTGTGTAATATTACGGCTCCTAAGCCCAAATTACTAGTGTCTCTTGCAACAATAATATCCTTATTTGGATCGTAATGCGCCAGACTTAAGTCTGATATTAATATATTTTTAATTTCCTCAAAAGCACTCTGACATTCAGTAATCCAGTTTCAATTTGAATCTTTTTTTAATAAATTGTTTAGAGGAGCTCTTAATATGTGCATATTTGGGATAAAATTACCATAGTAATTTGCTACAATGCTTGTAGTGCCGATACATTTGTTGGGGGAGGCATGCTCTTTATCGCATGGGTTTGGTTTTCTGCCTTTCGCATCTATAACCTCTCCCAAATAGTTAATTTTAGATTTTAAAAAACACATTTATCCAAACTAAGTTTCAAGCCATATTGTTTTATTTTTTCAAAAACTTCTTTAACATGTTGTTCTCGGCTTTCACTCTTAAGATGTCGTCAAGTTAGGCGACTGCGAAGTCAACGTCATTCAATATCGTATCCATGAAATATCTGGTGCGACCTTTATCTCGAATGGCAGTCTGTTGAATCTATACATACCCTTATGCGTATTTATAGTTAAATACTTCGCACATTTTTCGTGGACAGGAATCTGAAGGTACGCCTCAAATAAATCAAGTTTTGAAAACACTTTGCCACCATTTAATTTCGCGAATAAGTCTTCAGGACTTGGCAGAAGGTAATTATATGTTTCTAAACAATCGTTCAATCCTATAGAAAAATCTGCCCAGACCCTAATTTTATTATTTTTCTTTTTCACGTAAACAGTGGGGCATGCCCACTCACTGTAGTCCGTTTTGCTCAACACGCCTATTTGCTCTAAGCAGCCTAATTCTTTACTAATGGAGGCTTAGACTGAAAAAGGTACTTTTCTTTTCGGCTTAAAAAT
The DNA here is from genome assembly GCA_903632075.3 of Acanthosepion pharaonis. NCBI lineage: Eukaryota > Metazoa > Mollusca > Cephalopoda > Sepiida > Sepiidae > Acanthosepion > Acanthosepion pharaonis. Next base: position 95,359 of record CAHIKZ030002868.1, read on the forward strand.
AGGCCCCACATTCTCTTTGTTTGAACGTGACTTTAGCTTTTGTGCACCTGCCAAGACCCTCGGAAAAAAATTTCAGGAAATTTCTTCTTTAATTCTTTTCTTTTTATTTTTTCCACGCTGTTTGAATTAGCACTGATACTATAGCAGGACGAATTAACTGGTTGGTTTTCAAAGGTCGAATTATTCAGTCCACTCCATACCGAACAGGCTCTGGTTTGGTGTCATAACGAATCCTTTTAATTTTATAGTTTTGCCAATAAAAATCACATTTGTGTAAAATTCTCCTTCAAAATTTAGTTTATTTCATGTAATGCCATGAGTAATTCTTTTCGTGATTATTAAAGTTGGTCTGCCAATTTTTTCCAAGTTTTTTCAACATTTATCAATGTCAGATTTGAAACTGTATCCAACAAGGAACTTTTTATTCATCTATACATTTACAAACTTTCTTTTTATTTTTGTTTCTTTGTTTTCCATTGTAGTTAACTATATTCTTCATTTTTAACTCCTTTTTACTTTAGGGTTTTCTGCAATGCGCAAAAGTTACCGCCTCCTCAGGACTGTACTTAAATTCGCCAACCGAATTTACCAGCGAATCCTGAGAAAAAGAATTTGCGTTACCTTGCTCTTTTTCCTTTTTCAATACTAACAATTCGAAAAAATTTTCAATCCGTTCGTTTCGTTTTTCAGTGCGTTCCTGATCCACTATTGCTTCATTTAAATTCTCAATGTTTCTTTGTAGAGAGAAAATTTAATTGACTAAACAATTTGCTACCCTTTTTTTTCTCTTTTTTCCCATAAAAGTTTACTGAACAAATAAAACTCTTACTTATTTTTAACACGTCAATCTGTTATGCAGACTTGGGATTAATCCGAAGTAGAGTCGTTGCCAACATTTTCTTGGTATATGACTGTAAATTTCTTTAAACCAAAATCCCTGGTCAGTGTTCGTATTATACTGGAAACTTTTACGCTCGAGATTTTCGTTGTCAGATGTTGGTATTCCGCTGGAAATTTTAACATTCGAATCCCTCGTCGCCAAATGTATCGTAAATAGGAAAGGTTGACACACAGAAAATAAGTATGGAGAATAATATGATACACGGCTTTTGTTCTCACATCTGCTATTTTGCTTGATATATTCAGATAAACTTTGATATAATAATTTTGTATGAACATTTTTCTGTACAATAACAACGTGTCCATTGAACAAAAGTTGTTTTAATAAAACACTTTTGTTTGAACCTTTTCCCAAAATATCTTTTTTGTATTTCAAAAAATTGCATTAAAAATATGTTCTTTTCTTATAATCTCAGATGATATAAAATCATCACGAGTATTTTTGAACACTTGGAATATATACTTAAGTTTCACGAAAATGAAAATTTAAAAAAGCTGACTAACCACTGTTTTGATTTATAAAGCTTAAATTCTTTTAATTCGGGGAAACTTTAATCTATAATTTTGTTTAAAACTTTTTTGAGTGCTAAATAAATGTTAAATATTATCTCAGAATGATCAAAAGGTGTTTTGTGACAGCCTGTCAAGGCAATTATAATGAGCAAAATAAGGTCCGGGTGTTTCGTCTCCCAAAAGATCAAGATGAGAGAAAAAGATAGTTAAAGGTAATATCAAGAGATAACACCCCTAACCAACCAGACACTGTTGTTTGTGAAAGACATTTTCCACCTGCTTATGAAACTGTTTTTTCAGGGAAAAGCACGGCCCAAAATTCTTCTATCAATATTCAATAATTTACCATCAAGTGTGATACCGACTCCTTTATCAAAACCAAGGAAAACAAAAAAAGTTCTGCTTTGTGCGAAGTGTGCAAAATGATGAGTTTAAACATTTCTTAGAAAAATATAGAATTGATAATTTTAAAACTTTGTGTACTGATATTGGCCATCATGATTTTGCGGCAGCAGTTACCTGCTACAAATCGAACAATCGACAGTTCATCCAGTCTTTTCATTTTTTCACTGGAGGTATTCCGATTCTTTTATTAAAATTTTTGAAAACTTGACGTTTGAATGTTACCATGCAGGCATACGCACACACATTTCTTCCCTATTGAAAAACAGAATGAATGGGTTTCAACATTGGTCTCAAATTGAGAAAGCAATTCGTTACCTTGGTAACTTGAAAACTGAACGAAAGAAACAGGTTTTGAGACAACATATCAAAGTAATAGCACCACAAATAGTTGGCAAAAGTTTATGAGTCGGAAATTCTTGCCTCTCACCACCACTGCCCGAAGGGTGTGAAAAGTTCTCCGCCTATTTTCTTCTGGAAACCTGTCTGCTTTTCAAAATTAATCCTTATCAATCGACCGAATTTGCGACCAGAGGTCTGTCTTCCTCTCCGTCACTCAATGGTCGTAAAAAAAATTATCTATTTCATTCCGGGGGGTCCTTGAACGTCCAATAATATGCCATCACTTAATCTCAGTCTTGACCAAAACCAGACGGTGTCTTTGTTTTATATCTCCGGCAGATATTACCTTTTTCTATCTCTATTTTCTTTCGTCTGGTAATCAGTATATCTTCAGTCTATCGAAAATTAGTGTATTTTCTGTCTTCTAATTTTTTTCTCAATAATAAAAAACAAATATCCTTTTTGTGATGTCAACGAACACTCGTTGCCACTTTTTTATAGTAGAGACTTTATAATCGCACATGCAGCTATAGTAACGCCGTTGAACAATGCTGAAGTCAGACGCTTTCGACTAACACTCGGACTAACAGTTCTTACTGGATAATACTCGGTCGGAAGTAGCCAGCGAATAGTAATCTGTATTAGACGCCTCGCTAATTCCCATATATACATTTCCTTTACCATTATGTGATCTACTTATTCAAAATGGGATCGCCTGTGTTTTCCCTCTGGTGATCTGTGTTCAAACATCGGCAGCGACACTTTATTCCTATATAACCTCCCCATTGAGATTACTTCCCCTTGAGTCTATACTTTTTCAGCTTCGGTTCAGTAGTTAGATATTCTGTTGGCATTCTTTTTCTTTTGCCATAAACCCTTGGTTCAACAATTTCTGATGGCGTGGGTACGTTAAACGTGTCATACAGAATTTCCATTGGTACCTCTTTTCGGGAACGTTTTAAATCAGTGAATTTACGTTTTAACTGATTAAGGTGGCGCTTATGTTCACACCTTTGTCCCTGTACCATGTATGCCATTTTACCGATTCGTTTTTTATGACACCATCTTCCAAGAATCACTTTCCGCGCTGATACATCTTTAAAAATACCTCATCTGTAGTATCATCTGTAGTAAAAAAAAAAAAAATACTTTATTTGTAGTATCTACTTATATTGTTATTTCTCGCCTTGCGTTCTGGTAATAACTTATTGAAAACGGACAATCTTCCGGACGAACATCAATTCTGCATGCAGCATTCCAGACACGATGTTCAGGTTTGGTGTTATTCTGTAAATACTCAGAAATTGCTGAATCATTACTTCATCTGACTCCTTTCCCCCAGACTGCCCTTTTAAACATGTTCCGCTTGTACGTTTGATCTTGGATGATTAGGGGGAGTTGTAATAGGTTCTATTGCTAATAATTTGCAAAAAAAACTTAAATTCACTTGACTTGAATTGAGTCCCGTTATCCGAAACTATAGAGTCAGGAACACTGAACTTTGCAAAAATCTTGTGTGGGAAATTTATCGTTACCCCGGTAGTCGGTCTTCTACATTTTAATATTTCTGGCCGTTTAGTGTAACTATTGACTACCACTAGATAGTATGCTCCGTTTAACGGTCCCGCGAAGTTTATATGTATTCTGGACCATTGCATGTCGGTTTTCGGCCAAGGGTGAATTTTGATAGGCGGTGACTTCGCTGCCAAAGCACAACCTCTGCATGATTTCACTAAATTTTCGATATCCTGATACATTTTGGGCCAGTAAGTATAACACCTCATTAAGGATTTAATTCTAGAAATTCCTGGATATCCTCTGTGAAATTCTTTTAACATACGTTTTTGCAACGATGCTGGTATCACAATTCTTCTCTACATCATTTTAATGAAAATGCATTATTTCCAATAACGTTTTTTTCCTTTAGATCTTAATTTCTCCTTCATTTTCATTATAAAGTCGTCTTTTTCCTCCTTAATTTTTATTTCCTCCAATGTTATGGGCAGTTCTCTTACAATATTTTATAATACATTATTAATTTCACTTTCGGTCCGCATCGCCACAATTACTGTGTCTTCAAGTGGTTCGCAGAATTTTAGTATTAGTCTAGACAATCCGTCTACATGACTTAATTTTTTGGATGGTAGAAATTCCATTTTATAGTTATAATTCAATAGAATAATTTCCCAGCGCTGCAGTCTATTCTCTGTATGTGTGGGAACACCCTTTTTGGTCCATATATGGACAATATTGGACGATGGTCTGTCTGTAATATAAATTCTCTACCATGTATGAATTTTTGAAACTTTTTCATGGGAAATATGATGGCCAATGCTTTCCTATCTGGCTGTAGCTTCTTTCAGCTGCAGTCAAATGATCTTGAAATATGAGCTATTAGTTTAGTTGTTCCGTCCTCATATTTGTGTAGTATCACTACTCCAATACCGGAATCATTTGCATCTGTTGCAACCACAATCATTAATTTAGAGTCAAAATGAGCTAGTGACAAATCCGATGTTAAGACTTTCTTGATCTCTTCGACATTTGACATTTATCTGTCCAATTCCGTTTCACATCTTTCTTTAGCAGGTTATTCAAGGGTACTCTTAATTCGTGCATATTAGGTATATATGTATGATAGTAGTTAACAAACCCTAAAATGGCTTGTAACTTTGTGACATTTGTTAGACTGGGCATGTCCTTTATCGCGCTCGCCCTTGAAGGATCCGGTCGTCTACCGTTTTCATCAATAATTTGTCCTAGATATTTAAGTCTGGACATAAACAATTCAGATTTTCCTTCACTAATCTTAAACCCATATTGTTTGATTCTCTCAAATACTTTCTTTACATCTCCTGCATGTTGCTTTCGGGTAAGTACGCCATCCAAATATGCTTGTGCACAATCCAAACCGGCAAGAATGGTATCCATTATTTGTTAGAATATGCTTGGTGCTACCTTTATAGCGAAAGGAAGTCCTTTGAATTTGTATAACACTCTATGAGTGTTAATTGTTAATAATTTTGAGCAGTCTTCGTCTACTAGTATTTGTAGGTAAGCGTCTAACAGATCCAATTTAGAAAAAAAATTACCTCCATTCAGTTTGGCAAAAATTTCCTCTGGACTTGATAATGGGTAGTTATGTTGTTTTAAACTTTCATTTAACCCCTTTGAAAAATAAGCACATATGCGGATTTTATTATTCCTTTTTTTAATGTAGACTGTTGGTGATGCCCATTCGGAATAGTCTGTGTTTGACATTACGCCTAATTTTTCTAACTGTCCAATTCATTATTGATTAGATCTAAGGCCGCAAAAAGTACACCCCTTTTGGTTTAAATGTCGGTGTTACATTGTCTTTTAACTCAACCTGAGCTTTTGCTTTCATGCATGTCCCTAGACCTTCTGAGAAAATTTCTGGAAAACTCTTTTTAGTTCATTTTTCAATTTTTTACTTGCCGTATTAGTACCAATATTTATTTTGTTGCAAAAGATTTAATTGGAAGGTCCCAAAGATCAAATAATACAATCCAGTCTGTTCCAAACAAATTAGCAGCATTCTATAATACAAATACCACCGTCATTTTAGTTGTTCCCACAAAGAAGTGTTATAGCTGAATTCACCCAAAAAGTTCAATCTCTTTCCTGAGACTCCATGCGCAACTTTATCAGAAGTCAATAACTGGGTTTACCCATTTTTCTCCATATCTGTTCATTTATGATATCGATATCAGATCCTGCATCTAGTTCCAGTTTTATTTTTACATCACTAATTTGTACAAAAGCAAATTTCCTCTTTTGAGATGTTAATTTCCCTTTTAAGCTCCTTAACGTTACTTTGAGTATTTATCATGTTCACATACGTTTTATTTCTTGTCCATTTTTTGTATCTGCAACACGTACTTTTGTGACTTAATCGCCCACATTCATAGCATTTTTGATCTTGAAGAAACAATCACTTTTAAAATGCTTCCCTCTACAACCGTGGCAAGTATTAAGTATTGAGGCGGTGGGGGTGGATATTCTTTTTTTACTGTTCTGTTAAGTGTTGAAAAACGTTTGTAGTTTTTCGCTTAGATGGTCAACGCTATGTACTGTGAATTGTCTTTTTTCCTCAATCCTTGCGGTATCGAGTTTCAAATTCACAATATGTTGACACTCTTCTTCCGATCTATTTTCATTTGGAGAGTGGTTTTTTAGAATCCATTTATAATTTAAAGCAAGTATCCTGGATTTTATCGATTCTGCATAAGTCGTCGCACTTTACTAATTAGAATCGTCTATTTAAAACTCCTATCACCAAAATTTTTGATAGTATTAGAATATCATCTCTCCTGGTTTATTCGGCGAAAATAAATTTTCATGTTCAGAGGTTAATTTCATTTAACTTGACTTTCTTTCATCATTCTGAGATTCACGACTTCGTATCTTGATAATAAACTGAAAAAATCCTTCATCGTTGGACAGATTCGCTGAATGTTGTTAAAACAATCAAAAATCTTATGTATTAAATAATGAACTGTCCATGTTGTTGTATGTTGAAAAAATGTTTTTGATAGTTTTTAGAACATTTGAACCAAAATTTATTCTTTCCATTTTTTTTTCGGCTGAATATTTTAATTTAATTCTTTTTCGTATAAATTGAATGAATTCAGTAAGGGACAATTTCGTGTAAGTTCAAAGGAATTCTTGTCGAACTTTTCTTTTCATCATTCCAATGCGAACAATACGCGTTGTCCTTTTGAATGCTCGTTTTAGTAGAGACTTTGTAATTTCAAGTATAATAACGCCGTTGAACAAACTGGTTATGCCTTCATCTGGATTGTACAAATTCCTCGATAATTCTCGCTCGAATAGTAACCACCGAATTGATCCGAATAGTAATCCATATAGTGAATGAATCTGAAGTTATTTTCCATATATATATTTCCTTTGCCATCATCTACTTATACAAAATGGGATCGCCTGTGTTTGCTCTCTGGTGATCTGTGTTCAAACTCCAGTGTCAGCAGCGATAATTTATTCCTATATAACAATATGGCAAATATGACGAGGAATGTAAATAGTGTGAATAATGTCATTCTCTTGAGTTAATTATAAAGTTTGAATTTTCATATTTAGATTTCGGCATTAAATAACCGGTACGGATTGATATGCCGCTAAGCAGAAACAACCTATCAAGCAAAAATCTTTCCTCTTTATTAAAGGTTCCAGATGGCATTCATCAAATTATTATTCTGCTATGAAACCATACTTTTCAACATGTTGCGTTATCTCAATATGCCTTATGGAAAATGTGAGTTTGTGCAACCGCAAAATCAACTGAAAAACAACTTCAAATTACCATCTCCTATATGAAACATTGCTTTTCAACATGCTTCAATAACTCATAGCCTCAGTATTGCGGTGACCTACCTACAAATGGACTCTTCCACACCTATATAACATGGCTACCAAGTAAAGGGAGTCACCAAGTGAGGGTCACCCAGTAGTAGCCATAGAGTGAGTGAATGAGTGAGTCAGGACACCAGTGAGAGAAAGTACTCTCCAGTCCACATTTACCTTTGTACTACGTTTCCGAGAATATACTATTTAACCTTATATCTGAGTCCGTGTTATCTTTCTATGGTTCTACACCATAACAACTGGCGACGAAGAATATTCGAACCACAAAGAGAAACCTCTACCTAAAAGAAACAAATTTTAAAAAAAGTCACGCCATAACTCTAAAGACGTATGTTAACCTCAAGTCTGGCGAACCAAAGAGAAATTTTCACGAAAGAAAGCTACACATACAACAGTTGTATGTTAATATACAACTGATAAAAAAAACGGACACCAACCGAATAACAGGCAACGTAAATACGGAAAAAGGCACAGATGCGGACGTCGGATATATTTAGGAAGAAGGGAAAAGTATAAAAGAAATATTAACTCAATCCATTTAAAACCAACAACCTGAAAATACTTACTAGTGAAAAATTGTAAGAAAGATTTTTTCTCTCTCTCTCTTCTTCGTTGCTATAATCTAAAGCATTTCATTGTTCTTTGCTTCTCTTGACTACACAGGGAGGAAAGGAAAAAAATATATATTTTCTGTTGACAGCTTGGTTGTTTATGCAATTTTTTTCTCCTCTTAGTGAAAAATAGAAGCGCTTAGACTGTATTAGAAAAAAATAAAGATTTTTTTTACAGTTATTACCAATCAGAGCTGAGAAATATTAAGGAATGGAATTACTTTCTTTCCCCCTCTTATAGAAGAAAAATTGTCTAAATTTCGTTTTTTTTCACGTATTTGAAGTCATTATGGAGGACTTTAAAGCAATCATTGTTCAGATGATGAAGGCACAACTTGATCATCAACAGAAGACTGAGAAACGGGTTGGATGGAGCGGTTTAAGTTGTGGGATCAACCAATCAAAAATTTTTGCCAAAAGGTGGCAAAATTGGCCACAAGGGGGCGCACTGTAGAAACAAAAGAAAAAACAGAAACAGAGTCAGACAAACTATATCAAATGAAAAAGTAGATAAGAATCTACGAAAATGCGTTGTAGTTAACATTCTAAACAAAACAGTTAAGCTACAACTATATTCTGGGTCGGATCTCTCAATCATTAATCTTCATACTTGGAGGAAATTAAAAAAACCAACGATGAAAAAGGCAAGCAAAACTACCCGTGCAGTAACAAGTGACAAAATCAAATTTGAAGGTGAGCTAACGCTACATGTAACACTAAATGGCATCACAAAGATACTAAAAGTTTTCGTCCATAAAAACTCTGAGAATTTATTTGGAACTGGACTACGGAGTGTCAGTCAGCTTTTGAAAAAATAAAAAATATATTAACATCAGAAATATCTCTGACTCATTTCAACCCTCAATTAGATATCACTGTGGCCTGCGATGCTAGTTCGTACGGTATCGGTGCGTGTATCCTACATAGTATGCCAGATGGTACACTGAAACCCATAGCACACGTATCAAGAATGTTGCTACCCGCAGAAAAAGCGTACAGCCAAATTGAAAAAGAAACCCTCAGTATCATTTTCGCGGTAACAAAATTTCACAGATATCTGCATGGAAGGTATTTCAATCTACAGACCGATCATAAACCATTATTAACGATATTTGGCTCTAAAAAGGGTTTACCGGTTTATACGGGGAATAGACTTTTGAGATAGGGTACCATCCTTCTCAACTATAATTTTAAGTTAAATTATTTACCAACTAATAAAATTGGCCATGCAGATGGTCTATCCAGACTAATCGCTAATCAAAATCAACCATTTGAAGACTCAGTTATAGCAGCTCTTCGTTCAGACTGTGAAATAAAATCAATAATAGCGAATATCGTCCGGGATCTACCTGTAACGTTGTCGGAAATCAAAAACGAAGCGCTAGAAGATGATTTTATTTGCGAAATAAAACGTAAAATCGCAACAAAAGATAATAGCGTGTCAGACATCTACACACTGTGTGATAATGTCTTATTATACAGTGAAAGAGTTGTAATTCCGAAAAAGTTACAGAAGCGAATTTTAAAAGACTTCCACGGTGGATATCCCGGTAGAAACCGTATGAAGAGTCTCATGCGGAGTTATGTCTACTGGCCGGCGATGGACAAGGACATAATGGAAATGATTAACACATGCAGAGGATGTGCCTTGGCGGCCAAAGCTCCACCTACCACTTTCAAACCCTGGCCAAAAACGGACCAGCCTTGGTCACGTATACATATTGACTTTGCTGGGCCGATTGAAGAGTATTATTACTTAATCGTTGTTGACAGTTACTCCAAGTGGCCGGAGGTTTTAAGATGCAAGAGGCCGACAACCGCTGTAACAATCAGTTTCCTACATGAGCTGTTTGCGAGATTTGGAGTAGTGGACTGCGTTGTCAGCGACAATGGTACACAGTTTGCATCAGCAGGATTTAAGAATTTTTGCGACATCTTCCAAGTCAAGCACATAACTACGCCTCAATACCACCCTAGATCAAATGGGCAGGCAGAGAGGTTCGTAGACACAATGAAAAGTGCATTTAAAAAAGATCAAGGAACTCCTACCGATATAGCATTACAGCAGTTTCTGCAAGTTTAACGCATTACGCCGAATACACTATCAACTGGCTCACCGGCAGAAATCATGTTTGCAAAAAAGGCGAGATCCGTTTTTGACAAATTAATTCCCAAACAGTCAAAAATATACAAGACCGAAAAAGGACCAAAAAAAAACGATTTCTTCCAGGTCAGAAAATCTTTTTTAAAAGAATATGCCGTACTGGGAGGAGGGCACGATCACTAGAAGGATCGGCGAGATGGTGTATATAATACAAGGACCACGACATACCCACAAAAGATATATTAATCAAATTAAAAAAAACGGCATGAAATAGATTCTAACAGCACACAGGATGAAGTGGGAGAATCCATCGAGATCATTTACGGCACATTTGACCTCGAGCACCCCCCCACCCCCGCAACATACGCGTGAACAACGAAGGTCGGGGAGAAAGAGGAAATTTACCGAGCCTTTAACAATCAACCCCAAAAAGAAAAGGTATTAAATTTCTGGAAAGTAATAAACCCTTTTACCGAGTAAAAGGCTTGGGAGGGGGGTATTGTGGAGACCTATCTACAAATGGACTCTTCCACACCAATATCATATGGCTCCCAACTCTGAGTAAAGGGAGTCACCAAGTGAGGGTCACCCAGTAGTAGCCGTAGAGTTGAGTGAATGAGTGAGTCAGGACACCAGTGAGAGAAAGTACTCTCCAGTCCACATTTACCTTTGTACTACTTTTCCGAGAATATACTATTTAACCTTATATCCGAGTCCGTGTTATCTTTCTATGGTTCTACACCATAACACTCAGGAAAAACGCACATAGCACATTACAAAAACAAATGAAAAGTGGATTCAAACACTCATTTTGAAAATAGAATAATATTTCACATCGAATTGCAATAACTTAGGGAAAATTGAAGTTTTCAAAGTCACAAAATCAATTTTATCTTCATCTAACATTACATTTTGACCAGTTAAACATACAAACTATCTTTTTAAGTTTTTAAAATATGCTTTTAAATTTCAGTCATACAATGCTATGAAAAGAAATATCTGAAAGTATTATCTGTTAGTGAGAACAGCAAGCTATATATATATGTGTGTGTGTGTGCGTGTGTGTGTGTGTGTGTGTGTGGTGAAAATGCTCAAGATCAGGGATAGAGCGTGTGCAAATATAAATAATAAAGTAAGCACTGACGTCTGAACTATTGAGGGATAATGACTAGGAAACACACGTGTTATATTTAACAAAACAAGATAAGGATTTTTTTTACATATTTTAAGTTGTCAATAGTTTGCTTCAGGAAAAGGAATCAAATATTTAAAGTTTATTGTTTCGATGAATTGTCAAGAAGAGAAAATGTGCATATTAAATCATCGGACACAAAGTAATATTCCAAAATGTTTAAAACAAATTTAGAGAGTTCTTTTTCATATAAATGTTATACGGTTGTATTCAACATAAATGAAAAGATATATTTTAAGGTACTTAGCTTTGGAATTGAATAGAGTTCCTTGAAATTGTCCTGCTCTCATTAGAGGCTGGTAATGTATCAGCCTGTAATATGACACCGGCGTTCAGAGGCGTGGAACTCTGGCTTTCTGTCTCCTGTTTCTTTCTGCTTCTTTCTGCTCTCTCTCTCTCTCTCTGTCTCCCTCTCCCTTGATTCAACTTTCTCTGCCTATTTATATAAAAAAGCGATTTCACATCAGCTCGTTACATTTTTCTCGTTTTGTAAGCCGCTCCCTTTTCCATTGGTCAAAATAAATTTTAGCATAGGCTCGTGAATTTTGAAAACAGTGGAGAAAAAAAGTTATTTTTATTTCGTATTTACCACAGGTCAACACCGAGCAGTGACAGTTAGTTTCATGCTTGAATGCTATTTTCAGGCCATGCGTGTTGTGTTTTGGCTCGTCTATTTATGCTGGTCAATGGTGAATTATGGTTAGTAAGGTATATTACAGATTAGTTGTTTACTTGAAGTGTTTTTCTGTTAAACATCATCTATTGGTATGTATCTGGGTCACCATTTATGTGTTTTCCTCGATATTTTAATTAGCAAACGATCCCTTTCTGAAGTTCTTATATTGTCCGGGAATGTTGGCTTACGCTATATATTACGACTCATATTAGTAAATTTTCGTCATAACAAATTAAAAATGCTTTCAAACTAGCATTATGCGAGTGAATTTCTTCATTCTTATTTACATAAGTAGTCGAATAAGGCTGAAAACTGGGATGAGTAAGTTGCTGGCTTTTTCTATTCTAACTTTAATTTAGTTCGTGTCATTCACTGACCCAAGCGTCCACTTATCATAACACTACATTCGTTTCAAATACAGCTTTCACAAACCTAATGTTAAAAGCTTCAATTTCTCGATGATATGTCTTATTCCATGTATATGATTTTATTTTTGAAGGTGAGTGTAAAAATTATATTGATCATACAATAATTTCCTATGATAAGATGAACGAAATAAATGTTTTGTTAATATTGTATATTAACAAAAATGTGTATATATAAATATCCTAATAAGACAATAAAATAATAGAGTCATATACAATCATTTCGAGACATAAGGAAACAAGACCATTCCAGAAAATTTCGGGCATTACCACAGAAGCTGAGATTTTATGTGTGGAATGGAGTATGAAACATAAAATAAATGACTAAAAATAGAAAACTGACCAATGATCACTCATTTTAAAGCTAAGTTAAACATTTTCAAAACAAATTAGTAAACGAAACCTCTACACAAGCCTGGACAGCGTTGGTGCTGTTTCCAATCCTGTTAGAAATGTTTATTTTACAATGTATATATTGTGTGTGACACAAAGCCTAAAGCGAAAAGGAAGAGCTGGTCAACATTATTTATTCTACTCCGAGCTAATCCGATTCACGACCCATTCATTCTAACAAATGACACAATCACCACAAGAATTCATTCTTCTCCATTCAATCTGAACATGTACCAAAATACCGCGTTTACTCAGGAGACCTAATAATACATCCAACATTGTAAAAATTTCTGAATATTTATGTACAAATATATTTTTTACAAGAATATATAAAAGAATTTACATTAACATGAAGGGGAGAGGACGAACCATATAATCAAATAAAAAGATAAACCATATAGCTGCTGTATTCTGCCGATAGACAGAGTCAAGAAGATCACATGCAAGTGGCGAAGGCAAAAATAACAATTTGTGAGTAGGAAGCACCAAATGTTTCACCTCCGACCACGGGGACGATAAATTGTCGCACATGTACGCGAGATCAGTGGACACAAGATGTTTGGGATCGATACGTTCCATAACTCACCAACATGGTCCCAAAACAGGTGCACCAGCGGACAGCGGAAGAAGGCATGCTCGGCCGCGTCCTCCAACCCACAATCACACCGGTACCAATCAGGCATGTCTGCCAATTTCGCCTTAAAATTCACGTCATTGAGAGGCAGCCCATTCTGGGACAATCTTCAGGTAAGCAAAAACTCAGAATTACTGAAATCAGGATAAAAAAGAGCGCAACCCATCTGCCGACAAGCCAAGCCAGTCACAGAGCGGTTCCGACACGACCCTCTCCACGAATCTCCGATAAAATGTCATCCTAAACCGTGAAAAGTCATTGGACCGAGGAGTAACACATATGACCTGAAGGCACATGCTGAGGATAGATAGTAAATGTAAGGAATGTAGTTTCTACACTCTTTGCACACAAGGGACCCTCTGTCAATGCGCAGCTTAGGAAAAACAGTCTTAAGGTGTATCGGTTACTCGTCAAGTACAGCATTCCCAGCTCCTCATGACACGGACAGTGGATACATAGCTCTCTGCAGACCACTGGCTTGCCTTTACCACCACAACAGGGAGAACAAACACCTCCAGAAGATCCCCAGAGAGAAAGTACCGTCAAACGAGAAAGGATAAGAGGAAAGATGTACATGGTGCACACCTCATCCGTATCTTTCTCCTTTGAAGCCTAGTCTAGAGCGTCGCTCCTGTTTGCCTCAACCCCCGATCAGTTCTTCTCCAGTTGAAGATCTGACCATCACCTGAATTCAAGAATGAAAGGGTGCGGAAATGCAACGCCCTTACAAGGAGTCAAATACAAACCGGAAAACTTGTGTGGTGGGATATAACCCCGAAATAATAATAATGATAATAAATGAGAATATGTTGGAGAACAGAAAAAAGGCGTTTTCTAAAGAACAAAGATGTTAAAAATGCTAAAAGACATGTAAATGTTACAGATTTTATTTAGAAAACGAAATACAATATTTTTTCTCTTTAAGCGTACAAAAGATATCAGACTATTAATAGAAAATAGAATTCAGAATGTCTTGATCTAAAGATCGATAACAAGACAGCATGAATCTATGTAAGTTTACCAAAGTTGTTCAGAGCTATTAATAGACAAACTTAGAACAATGACAGCGGTCAGGGCACTGAAAAATGAAACGAGTGTGAAGTTTTAATTTAGAAGTGTGTCAGGAAATGGGTCTATCCCGTTCCTAATAAAAGTATTTCAGTACGTTCTCACTAAAAAAAAAACAAATGCATCACCAGTTTCTATATAAAGAGACGGTGGGCAGAGTTGGATTAGAGACAGTGGGCAGAGTTGGGTTAGAGACAGTCGGAGAGTTGAGCTGGAGACTCGAAGAAGAGAGGAAGTGACGTCAAAAATTCGAACATGTGCTGTTGATATAATAAGTACAAAGAAGCGAATTACTTCCTCCAACAACTAAGACTATAACTGTTACTATTATTACTACCACTGAGAACGGAAACGTCGAACAAGCTGCAGTAATCAAAAAGGGTTAAAACGAAGACACCTCTCTCCTTTAACGAAATTACACGAAGTATTTTTTGTTTTGTTGATCATCGTTCATATACAAGACTTTTTTGCCACGAGAATTGTATTATTATATGTATTATATGTATATGTTGTATATAAAACTTTTGTCCTTCTAATATCGTCTAAAATCGGATCGACTTGGCCATATTTATTTACTGTTAACCCTATTCTCACCCAACAAGCATGCAGGTAGATCAACGGAGAGCTTTCGGAATTTTATGACCCGATAACTACTCGCCAGGATAAAAAAATCACAACGTAGCTGGTGAGTGGAATCGAATCGACATTTGAAACAGGAGACTTAGGTCTAACCTGTAATACTGGACCATACAGGACCAACGGCCGGTCTTGTGGATGGCGTCGGCCCAGTGGGGTCAGGATATGATGTCACATGGACACCTTGACCAGAGATCGCGTTACAATTGACATCGTGCGAGAGGATCGGCGTTACATTTACCGCGGTTAATCTAACACTCTCGTAACGCTCTCTCACCGTTCAAGCACCTTGTGCGCCACCTCAGTGTCGACACGACACGAAAATGGATTAGCTTTCCACTGCACTATGGAAGTGATACAGAAGGTTAATCTACTTACCGAAGTCAGGTTGAAATCCGGCATCCTGCAGGAAAGCTTCTAGGTAATGATGGTCGACCCTGTTTGTCGTCTTCTACACCCTCTACGATCATGCGCATCAAATGCAGGTTGCTCTGAATTATTCGGTGATTCACGGCATACGTCTGTTCCAGTCCCAACAGAATCTCGGCAACTGACCGTAAACTCCCTGTCAGCATATTAGCCAAAATCTTTAACTCTGTATTCATCTAGCTTTCTCCTATCATGCTTTATCTTTAACAGCATGATCACACCCATAGAGATTTGATCAGAACCAGTTGCTGAACTCTGCAGTCAAAATAGGCACAAAACATGTGTGACAGCCTCAAGTAAAATTCATAGGATCGACCAACAAGTCCCAGAAACTTGCCACCGCCGAACTTCTACATTGCCTCGGTTTTTCACCCTCAGTGATCTTACCCTCACAGCTAACCGCTTCAGTCGACGATAGTCGAGGAAAACCAGTCAAATCGATGTAAAACTCTTGATCACAAAGACCAGGATCTTTGGTAAACTAAATTTGGAATATTGTTTGTCGCTCGCAGGGTACGCCCATCCGGAGTGTTGACCTGACAAATTTCCTCCTTGCGCAATTCTGCGGCCATGTTCACCGTTTCGTTTGATATTTTCATTACTACCTGGCCTTGATTGCTCCACGGGCTGCCTAGCTAACCTATCTCTAGAGTTCCCCCCTGCCACCGCCCGGGTCAGATTATGCTTTAATGCCTTCATTTTCTTAGCGTTAACTGAGACAAGTCGTTGGCTATATTATGTGATGAATTTTAAGGCGAATTTGGCAGACATGCCTGATTGGTACCGGAGTGATTGTGGGTTGAAGGATATGGCACCCACATAGGTGGAGGCTAAGCAAAGCCCACTGGGAAAAATTCTGGAATTTATATCAAATCAAATTAACACAAAATAATATAGAAACAGCGGAAATTTTCGCGGAAGCCTTAATAGACATAACAAAACAATGCATCCAAAAACCTCAACACCAATCAAAAAAAACACTTTGGAAATTTAACAAGGACACAACAACAGCCAACCTCGTCAATTATAAACTAGAATAGGGTCTTGTAAAGCTATAAAAGAAGCAAAAAAATGTTGTTGACAAAAATCTGTCAACAAACTAAATTCAACTCAAAACCAAAAACAATTTGAGAAATAATAAGAAAAGTAGCTGGAAAACATCAACATATACCAGTAAAACATCTGTCAATAAATAATCACACAATAAAACACACTGTGTAACACCGTATCGTCATCCCACTGGACCCACGCACTCCACGACCAGCCGCTGCTTCGGTATGGTCCAGTATTACAGGTTAGACGCAAGTCTCCGATTCCCAATGTCAACTCGAAGCGGCCCTCCAGCCACGTTGTGATTGTTTTGAGCCTGGAGAGTGGTCATCAGATTGCAGAAATCCGGGAGCTCTCTGCTGGTCCACCTGCAAGCTCGTCGGGTGAGAATTGGGTTAACAGAAAAATAAATATAACCAAGTCGATTCGATTTTGAAAGGACAAAATTTTATATATATAAAAGCAAACGCACAAAAAAAAAACTTCTTGTTGCACAAGGTTGAATGTTTCTTGTATGTGAACAATAACCGAACAACACAAAAAATTCGAATAGGTTTGGTAAAGGAGAGATGTGGTCATCGTTTTAACCCTTTTTGGTCTGTTCTTAGCACAACTACTACAACATTGGATGTTCCCGTTCTCAGTAGTAGTAATAGTAGCAGTAGCAGGAGTAGCGGTTCTTAGATGTTAGCAGTGGTATTTCGCTTCTTCGCCCTCAGCTTCAGCAACACAGCGGACGCTTCCATTTCAATCTCTGACGTCTATCCGCTCAGTTCAACTGCATTCGAAGTCAGGCGAACCCAAAACTCTCTGACTCCTCCGGTTGGCTCGCCTCTTTATTAAGAGAACCGGCCTCACCTGTCACAAATTAGTGAAGTATCTGCTTTTCTAGCGCGAACGTACTAACATACCACCAACATACAATAATAAACAATTTACTTTTTCATCGGTTGGTTTCCAAGGTTCACAACAAGACGCTATTGTTTATCACGTCGCTACTAATTATTCTGTTGCTCTTTGTAAACTAGAGAGATTCTTGTTTTAAAAATAAATTCTAGATCAAAACATCCTTAATTTTAACTTCGATTTTTCTAGTGTTAAAATACATTTCTTTTTTAAAAGTTCCAAATTATTATTGCTCCAGTAATTTTCTATTAGTAATCTGATATCATTTGTACACTTACAAAAAGATTCTATTTCATGTTCTAAATTAATTTTCTGTAACATTTACATTTCAAAGACTTTACAGCGTATTAAAATCTTAGTTATTCGAAAATATAGAAGTCAAGTGACTTGCCTGCTTAGCCCCTGACTGGAGTAAAGATGGCATGGGATTTTCACTTCTTCAGAAGCACTGCACATGTGCAATCGGAAACCTTGTGTTTGCTGGAAGCAGATTTTGTACTGATGCTGAACAAAGATATGCACCCATAGAAGGTGAAGCAGCAGCTATCAGCTGGGCACTTGAAAATACTGGGTTGCCAAAACGTTATAGTAGTGACTGACCATGAGCTACTCAAAGGTCATGGGTTTTGCTGGTCAGAAAGACACACAATACACCTTATTAGGCAAGATCATGGACAACGGTTTTCCAAACAGTCATCAAGCAACGCCGCCTACAACCCGGGAATACTGGGAAGTTCGTAACCGCCTCAGCAATGACAATGGCCTAATACTACTGGGCAGGAGGTTAGTAATACCAACCTCCCAGCGCAAAAACATATTAAGGTGCCTACATTCGGCTCATCAAGTAGTAGTTGGCATGAAAGCGCGTGCCAATGAGTCAGTCTACTAGCCTGGAATGAATGCCTCAATGAATGCCTCAATTCACAATTACTGGGATAATTGCATTACCTGTTCAAGGAATGCCCCAATTCTACCACAAGAACCAATCCACATAACACCTCCACCAGAATGGCCTTTTCAACAAATTGTGATGGATTTGTTCTGTGTTGGGTCCTTCACGTATATTGCTTGTGCAGACAGGCTCACTGGATGGCTCATTCTGTACCGCATCAAGCCAGGGCAAGCAGTTGCCTCCAGGTTGATATCCCTCTTCAGAGAAATATTCCAAACATATGGTGCGCCTGAGTACTTAGTACAGACGGTGGGCCGCCCTTCTCAGCTTACTTATTCCAGCAGTTCCTAAAAACCTGGGCTGTTAAACAAAGAATTTCATCAGTGGCCTGTCTCCAGTTTAACAGACTTGCAGAATTAGCAGTCAAGACTGCGAAAAGACTCATAAGAGACTGCACAGGACATCAGGGTTCCTTGGACAATGACATGGCAGTACAAGCAATCCTGCAATATAGAAACACCCCCTATCCAAGTCATTGGCTTATCACCAGCGCAACTCCTGCTTCATAGACGGCTTCGGGATTTTATCCCATCGCACCCACACTAATACAAACCACACCCTGAGTGGATAGCCGCAGCCAAAATACGTGAAAAGACATTATCCAAACGCAATGCAGGCCTCATCGAGAGGTGCAATCGTACTGCCCATGCCCTATTCCCGCTCCGTAAGGGCGACACAGTCTCCATTCAAAGCCCAAATAGCCATCAATGAGACATACCTGGGCAACATGGGAAAATAAAAAGCTAACCTGGTCGAGATAAAAAGAGGCCAAAACAAACTGGGGAGGTTTGGGGATCTCAACCTGGATCATAACCAAAGATGTGGCCGGGAACAGGCCAGGAACAACACTTACATTAACTAGGTTCACAAAGCTTGTCTCGCCTAACCAGGGGAGGGCTCCACAGGAAGCCGCCCTGATGTTACATAGGTAGATCTAAAAGAAAAAATCAAGGCTAGCCCCGTCCAAACGAACCAAGCTCGCCTCCAGTCACCCAACTTTCGCTAAAAACTATCGAATGCAAGCGTTTTCTATCAGTTCTGATCTTCAGCTAGAGCTGATGCTCAAAGAATCGGATCAGATCCTGATGAGAAAGACGGTTGCCTCTCAAGACTTCCTCCTGTCGCGTCGTCCAAATCACCATTCGGGCCGTGGCCAGCAGAGTCAGAAACACAATTCGTTTCACCCCAGAATACGGGGGTGACATATTGTCACACGCGTATGCGCGATCGATGAGCACGGGCTTTTCGGGAGCGAGACAAGCCGTCAACTCAGCGACATAGTCCCTTAAGGGGCGGACCCGGGTACAATGGTAGAAGGCGTGCAAAGCCGTTTCTTCTAAACCAAGTCCACACCGTTCACAGTCTGGCAAATCCGGCATGCCCCATATGAACACCTTGTCATTGAGAGGTAGCCGATTCCGATCCAATTGC
The DNA here is from genome assembly GCA_903632075.3 of Acanthosepion pharaonis. Taxonomy (NCBI): domain Eukaryota; kingdom Metazoa; phylum Mollusca; class Cephalopoda; order Sepiida; family Sepiidae; genus Acanthosepion; species Acanthosepion pharaonis. The sequence goes on from CAHIKZ030002868.1 coordinate 115,429, forward strand.
CAGGTAAGCGAAAACTCCGGTTTACTGAGATAATCCGCCGCGGCCGCCCAAGACCAGAAAGAGTGAAACTCCTCCTCCGACTAGTCGAGCCGCCCTGTAGAGAATCCTTCGCGACCCCCTCCACAAGATGACGATAGAAGACCTTACGCGGCCGAGAAAGGTTACTGGACCGAGGAACAGCCAACAAGGCTGACCGATACTCGCGAAAGAAATCCGATTGATCCCGGGGTTTACGATGTCGCTCAACCCGCGAGATGTGGGGGGGGATTGATAATAAGATAAGGGAATGCGTCCCTAACAATCCCCGCCATAATCGGATCTCCTGTCAATGCGCGGCGTAGGAAAGCCAACCTCCAGGCGAGTTTGTGGCTCACCAAGTGTGGCATTCCCAGCCCCCACCCCTGACATGGGCGTTGTGGAGAGACTCGTTTGCCGACCCGATTCCCTCGTCCCCTCCATAAAATGGAGGATAGCGAGCGCTCGAGCGGATTACTATGGTCTTTACAGAGAGGAAGTACGGAAAATCGATAAAGGACAATCGGGAAAACGTAAGTGGCCCACGCCTCCGCACTGTCCTTCACGAACAACCTCCGTCGACGCCAAGTCTGACCGGCCGAGTCGACCTTTGCTCGTACTTCAGACCAGTTTTTCTCCAGCTGGAGGTCGGGTCCAAACCACACTCCAAGAACGCGGACAGGACCGTGCGTCCAACCGAAGAGCCCCGGAAGATCGACCCCCTTCCAGGCACTCAAACGCAAGCCGGACGACTTGTCGCGGTTAATCTTGGCCCCTGTCACCTTTTAGTACCGATCAAGCGCCTTCAGTACCCCCTCAATGTCGCTGCAGGGCGACACGAAAGCAGATACGTTATCGGTGTACGCGGAAACCCCGGCTCAAGCCCCTCCAGGAACGGTGATTCCATGTAGGGCCTGTCCCTCAGCCGGCGAAGGAGAGGCTCCAACGCCGAAGTATAGAGTAGGGGCGACAGTGGACAACCCTGACAAACCGACCTAGACTGCGCAAAAGCGCCCGACAGCTTCCCGTTCACCTGTACCATAGCACTGGGGGAACAATACAGGAGGCTAATCGAGCGGCAGAAGTCGGGTTCGAATCTGGCGGCCTGCAGAACAGCCACAAGATAGCGGTGGTCAACCCTATCAAATGCCTTGGACTGATCTAAATTGATCAGCGCGGCCTCATGGTCGTCTTTTACACCCTCTATGATCGTGCGGGTCAGATGCAGGTTGCTCTAAATTGTTCGGCCCCTCACAGAACGTCTGCTCAGGACCCAACAGAGACTTGGTAACTGACTGCAAACGCTCCTACAGGATTTTGACCAAAATCTTTAATTGTGTATTTAGCAGAGTTATGAACCTATAATCATCTAAATCCCGCCCAACACCCTTACCCTTCTTCAACAGCGTGAACACACCCAAGCAAATCCGGTTGGGGATAACACCTGTCAAAATCGGGACAGAGATGTGCGACAGCCTCAAGTACAATTCATAGGGCAAACCATCCAGACCGGACGACTTGCCTCTGCCGACCTTCTTCAATGCCGCTTAGACTTCACCTTCCGTGATCTCTCCTTCGCAGCTCGCCGCTCCAGTCGACGAAAGCCGAGGAAAGTCAGCTAAATAGCTGCGAAACTCCTCTTTACGGAGACAGGCCCATTGGTAAACCGGCTCTCGAAATGCCGCCGAAACGCCTCGCACATTTCGTCAGTGGTCCTCCGGAGAATTGACCTCACGAATGTAACGATGGGAACATCGACGGATCTCTTCCTTGCGCAGATGTCTAATTACCTGGCCCATGTAGCGCTCGCTAGTCAAACGCTCCAGAGCCTCCCTAGCTAAGGCTCTCTCTAGGAGACCCTCCCCCCAACCACCACCAGGGAAAAACTAGCCTTAAACGTCTTCAACTTCTCAGCTCTATCTAGGGCGAGCCGTTTGCTGAAGTAGTGAAGGACCTAATCTTATCCTTAAGTCTCTCCCACCACTTATTCCTGATAACCGTCCCCACTAACTCCCGCTGCACTAAGCTAGTTAGCTGCTCCTGGAAGTCTCGCCTGTCCAGTAAGGACAGATTGATCTTCCAGTAGCCAGCCATTCTAGGCCTACGATCTAACGCCATCCGGACACAAACGAATTTGTGATCCGAATATCCTACTGAGTGGAACGTGGGACAATCTAATAAGTCTCCTCTAACTAACATTCTATCCAGGTAGCTAACTAACCGGGTGAAAGGCCAATTAAGAGCCCACATCCACATTTCCCCCCTGGGGTGATCGACCCGGTATCTATCAACGAGACCAAAATCGTTGGTCAGATCGCCCCTCCTCCCACTAGCTCGCCGCCCCCTATCTAACTTGGGTTCCAGGACGGCATTCCACTCCCCCTTTAACACCAGGCGCGCGTTGAATCCACCAGGACCGGCCCCAACCGCCGAAAAAACGGGACCCGCTCCTCCTGGTCGTTGGGCGCATAAACCGCAACGACTCGGAACGAACCACTTTTCAAGGCAATATTGGCCACGATCAACCGGCCGTCGGCATCGGTATGCACAAGGTCCACCTACGCATCAAGAGTCCGCTTCACCAGCAAATAAACTACTCTGGCCTGTCGTTCCCCATATGCTTGAATAAACGACAAAGTCGTTCTCCAGCACACGCGCATCGACGTTGCAAACAAAGTGAGTCTCTTGGATCGCGACGACATTCACGCCGAACGACAGGAGATCCCGGAGCAGGCGGGCCGCCTTACCCCGATCCCTCAAGCCCTTCGCATTCAGACTTGGCTAACTTGATTGACATCGTTTAAGCCTGCAAAAAAAATAAGAGTAAGAAAAGCAAAAACCTACTCACATACGGGCCGGAAATCTGGGTTAGTAAGGATCCCGACGGGTTGTCCTAAGCTCCCTCTATCTAGCTCTGACGTCATTCGTCCTTCCAGGACAATTCCACCGACATCCGTGGGATAGGTTAATTTTAGACACCTCTATAGGGAGGGGTGGAGCACACGAAGGGGAAGAAGGAAGGCTCCTAGTTTTGAGTGCTTCAAACGTTTCTTTCGAGGAAGCAGGGACGGAAAGGCCCCTGGTTTTGTCCATGCCCCTCTCCTGCTTACTACGCCCGGAGAGCTTCTGTGATGTTGTCTCTACCTCCTCTTCCTCCTCTCTATTTCTCTTTTTTGTCCACCTCTATCTCCACCTCATCTTGCTGCTGCTGCTGTTGCTGTTGTTGTTGTTGCCGCTGCTGATTTTTTGGCGACTACTTTTGCGCTACCTCGTTTTCGGGCTTTTTCTTGTTTTCATTCTTTTTATTTTCTTTCATCGCCTACTGCTTTGCTGGTGGTTGAGGTTTCTCTGTAGCCTCCTTTTTGTGGGGATAAGGTACGTTCTCCGCCTTCCTACTACTTCCCACCTCCTTCCAGGCGCCATCGGGTTCTTTGTCCACTACTCCCTCTACCACGGTCGCTGCAACTACTGCTGCTTCTGTTTAGCTGTGGGCCGAGTTGCAGGCTGAGGACGTTTCACAGAGCAATCTTTCGCCATGTGTCCCGAGACACCACACGACTAACAATTCGGTCTCCTACCCTCCACTATGACCCACATTTTCCTCTCTCTGCTCAACAAAATATTGGGTATTTGCCCAAAATTGGTTCGAGTCAATGTGACTTGTAATTCGACATCTCCTGTCACGATGCCTGACTTACCTAATAGAGCCTTCACCTCTTCCACTTTTCCGAATTTTGAGAAGAAGGCCCCATTCTGTCTTCCGAAATATCCACTGGCACGCCGTGGATTGTTATCTTTGTCCTACGGGTGCCCATGTATTCCGTCTGCAGTCTCAGGTTTCTTGCGGTTAGCACACTGCCTGCTAGTGTTTAGCTTCCTGCTCCGTGGGAAGGAGAATGTCCCATATGGCATTCGTTCGTCTTGCCAGCACCTTAGGATTGATTTTTAAGCTCTTTAAGACCTCTTCCATTGTTTCCCTGCTGACTCCAATTAATTTACGGCTTTTGACGTCGGAAGTCAGCAGGGATACTATTCTGGTAGTCACGGCCTCCAACGCCTCTCTGATAGTGAGGAATTAATTTTTCTTAAAGGAATCTTCAAACGTTTTTCTTTGCTCCGCATAATATTCTGCGTCTTTTTTCCTCGGCCTATTCTCCGACCAGGCCGTTTTTACTGAAGACACCGGCGGTGTAGTATCTGCATTGTTTTCGCTCATGGTGGTCCGAAACGACCACCACGACCGAATAGTAACCTGTTTTTTCTTTTCTTTTTTAAATTATTTTAACTACGAAAAACAAAGTCAAGAACAAACAAAATAAAACGAAAGAAAAACGTGTACAACCAAAGACAATAAACAATTCAAACAAATAAATACGAAAAAGTAATGAAGACAAAAACCGTGGGGAGGGTAAAAATACAAGAATGGAAATAAACAAAAAGGAAAAGAACAAAAATGCACAAATATATATGAATTGAAAAACAAAACTGAAAAATTCAAGAGTTTTTAGAAAATAAAATCAAAAACTTAACAGTTCGTACGTAAATTTCACCAACGCTCGAAGAAAACACAAAACCAACAAATGACTTGTGTCTTTATATTTATTTTGTAAAAATTACAAAATTTTGGCACAAGGCCGTAGGGGAAGTGGGGGAAGGCTGGTCTTTCACTAGCTATCCTATTCCTGGTTAACCACAATCATGACCCATTCATTCATTACAATTACAGTCATTACAATTACACAGTCACCACAAAAACTCATCCATCATCTCACAATCCAGCACATACCACATATTCACAAGGGTCCTACAAAAACACGCCATGGTGTAAAAATTTGTAATGTTCATATATATATATATATATTAAAAATCCCATGAAACATGAAATGATGGGTAGGGGAGATGAACCCAGACAAGAAACTCAAAAATGCCAACCAAAGATAAAACAAAATCAAAGCAATGTTAGTAGGAATCGTCCACCCGTCAAAATAATAAGAGTGGCCGCTGTATTCTATCAATTAGATAGAATCAAGAAGCACACTCACTAATGGAATGGGGAGGGAAAAATAAATGACGGAATGGGGAAATCAAAGGCTGACTCAGCCGAGATGAAAAAGGGGACAAAAACAAACTGGGGAGATTGGGAATCTCGACATGAATCATAGCAGAAGAAAAACCGGGAACAACACTTATTCACATTAACTAGGAACAAAAAATAGTGTCTAACTTAACCAGGGTGGGTGTCAACGGGAAACCACCCCGTTGCGCTAAGGGGACTTAAAATAGAGAATCAAGGCTAGCCCGTCCTCACGAATCAGGCTCGCCTCAGTCACCCAACTTTCACTGAAATCTGTCGAAATCAAACGCTTTCGATCAGATCTGATTTTCAACTTAAGCTGATGCTTAAAGAAAACAATCAGATCGTGATACGAATAACGATAATTTCGCAAGATTCCCTCCAAGGATGCGAACAGGTCCATCAGTCCAGCCGAAGTGCCCCGGAAGCGCGACCCCCTTCCAGGCACCTAACTGCAAGCCGAAAGACTTGTTGCTGTTAATCTTGGCCCTGTCCCCTTCTCGTACCGTTCAATCGCCTTCTGCGCCACCTTAATGTCGCTGCGGCACGACACAAAGATGGAACCCTAGCTCGAGCACTACCAGGGAAAACGGCTATTCCGCGTAGGGCCGGACTGCACGCCCTGTCCCTTAGCCGACGAAGGAAGGGCTCCAACGCCAAAGCATAAAGGGCGACAGCGGGCACCCCTGTCGGCCGACCGTGTCAGCGCAAAAGCGCTTGACCGCCTTCCTTTTACCTGTATCACAAAACTGGGGGTGCAATACAGGAGGCTAATCCACCTGAAGAAGTCGGGTTCGAATCTGGCGGCCTGCAGGACAGCAGCCAGGTACTGATGGTCAACCCTATCAAATGCCTTGGACTGATCTAAATTGATCAGCGCGGCCTCATCGCCGTTTTTTACACCCCCTATGATCGTGCGGATCAGATGCAGGTTGCTTTGAATTCTTCGTCCCCTCACAGCACAAGTCTGCTAAGGTCCCAACAAGCTCGCGACAACTGACTGCAACATCTCCGTCAGGATCTTGGCCAAAATCTTTAACTCTGTGTTTAGCAAAGTTATTGGGCCTATAATCATCTAAATCCCGCCCATCACCCTTGCCCTTTTTCAACAGCGTGATCACACCCCTGGAAATCCGGTTGGGGATGGCCCCCTGCCGGAACCAGTTGTTGAACACCACTGTCAAAATCGGGACAAAGATGTGCGACAGCCTCAAGTACATTTCGTAGGGCAGACCATCAAGTCACAACCTTCTTCAATGGCGAGTAGACTTCGCCCTCCTTGATCTCACCCTCTCAGCTAGCTGCTTCAGTCGGCGAAAGCCGAGGAAAGCCAGCCAAATAGCTACGAAACTCGTCGCCAGGCTCCTTGGTAAAACGGCTCTCGGAATGCCACGGAAACGCCTCGCACATGTCCTTGGTCAACCTCAGAGAGCGCCCCTCCGGGTTAATGACCTCACGAATATATCGATCGGAACCTCGACGAATGTTCGCAATTCTGCGTCCATGCTCACAGCTTTGTTAGACATCTTGTTTAACCTATGTCTTAAAATATGTCTGACCATGGTAGCGTTTGCCAGCCTCACGCTTCAGGGCCTACGGCTATCTCTAGGGAATCCCCCAGCCACCGCCCGGAACAGACTATCCTCTAGAGTCTTCACCTATTTAGCCGTATCTAGAGCGAGTCTTTGGCTATATTCAGTTGTGGACCTAATCCTATCCTTAAGGCTCTCCCACCACTTACTCCCTATAACCGCCCGCACTAATTCCCGCTGAACTGATCTAGTTAGCTGTTGCTGAAAGTCCCGCCTGTCCAGTAAGGACAGATTGAACTTCCAGTGTCCAGCCATTCTAGGCCTAGTACCTAACACCATCCAGGCACAGACGAGTCTATGATCTGAATAGTCTACTCGGTGGAACGTGGGACGATCTAGATTTACTAGATTGTCCCACGTTCCACATCCCTACACTCATGGAGATGGTACTAAACTTTCAAGTACCCCCAGTGTCCCTAATGAAAGTAATGATACCAGGGGCCTGAGGGAAATTCCAGGGATCCTCCAACGATTTGCCATCCACGGAAGTCAATTTAAAAAGCGGACCTAGCCGGGCTTTTTTATGCGCAGACAAGTCCTTTTCTAGTTCTCTCCTATCCACTTTGCAGAGCAACTCAGGGCCAGGGAAATTTTTTTTATTTTTTTTGTCTTTATCTAGGTGGGGTGGGGAAGGGGTAGATGCGTGAGGTGGGGAGGGTATAGAAACGAGGGCGGAGGTGGAAGGAGAGGGAGACGGAGCACGGGAAGGAGAGGAAAGGAGGCTCCTTGTTTTTGACACTATAACTGCTTGTTTCGAGGATGCAGGGACGGATAGGGACCTGGTTTTGTCCATGTACCCATCCGCCCTACTTCGCCCGACCTGTTGTTGGCTTAGCGCGACCTCCTCTTCATCCTCCCTGTTTCTGTTTAATGAAGAGACACGAGGTGGAGGCATTTCCTCCACCTCCATCTCTGCGTCGGTATGCTGCTGCTGCTGACTGTCCTTTTCTTGTTGCTGTTGTTGCTGTTGTTGCTGTCTGGTTGTTTTTCTTTTTGCGCCCCTTCTGATTTTGAAGCTGCTTTCCAGGATTTGTCTGCTCCTGCAACTCCTTTGGCAGCTCCCGTTGTTTCTTTGAGGACGGTAAATCCTGTTTTGGAGGCGAGGGTGCATTTGCATTCTTACGTCCCTTCACCTTCTTCCATTCGCCATCGGAGGCCTTCTCCTTCGCTACCACTTCAGGTACTGCCGTTTGTGTTTCTTTTGCTGCTGGAGTTGTTGTCAACGTCGGTGGGTAAGTTGGAGGATGAGGATTCTTGGCGGGACATGCCTTGGACATATGATCCAACGTCCCACACGACCAACAATATGGTCTGCGTCCCTCAACCAACATGACACACTAGAACGTTCGGTATAACATTGAACGCCTGTCTGTTCACTGTTACCTGCAACACCATGTATCCCGTTGCAATGCCTGACTTACTGATAATAGAACACACTTTTTCAATCGGTCCATATTTGGAAAAGAAGGCTCTTATCCGATCCTCACTTATGTCAACGGACACTCCGTGAACGGTGATTTTGGTCTTGTGCCCATGTATTCCGTTTGGAGCCTTAACGTCGGTGTTGTTAACATATTCCCGGCCAGCCTTTTTGCTTCCTGTTCACTCGCTAGCAAGATATCCCACATCGCATGTGATTTTCTCGCTAGAACTTTTGGAGCAATATTTAAGCTTTTTAAGGCTTCTTCAATTGTTTCCCTGCTGACACCAATCAATTTTCGACTTTCACGTCGAAGATCAGCAGGGAAATTATCCTTACATTAACTGAGTCCAGGGCCTCCGGAATCGTGAGAAATTCATTACCTTGGACGTATTTCTCATATTTCTGGCTTAAGTCATAGTAAGTTGAGTCCTTTTTGGGCCTGTTTTCCGACCAGGCCTATTTGACTTATTTTGCGTTGACGCAGTCGTTACATCCAAGTCCGCCATGGTGGAATTTTTTCCACCACAGCTTAAAAATAAAATTTTGCCTTAAATAACTTGTTCTTAAAGAAAAACAAAAGAAAAATTCGAACGAAAGGCAAAAAGAAACAAATAAAAACTAGAATGTGGAAAATAAAAATTAATACGCACAAAATAAGCAACAATTAAAATAATACAAAAAGGAAGATAAAAACTGAAATAAAAACGAGAACAACAAAAGGTTAAAGAAAGAAAAAGTAAACAAATAAAAACAAGATTGCACAAATACTAAGAAAAACTAAGAAATTGAAACTTTCAACAAAATAAAGGAAAAACTTAACAGTTGTTTAGTCTGGTAGTCTTGGGCTGAAGTAAAAAACTTAGCACGACGCACTCAAAAGAAACTAAGTCAAAGCTGCCTTTTTGTATCTTCTTGGAAATGCAAGCCAGCTAATTTTACCTCATTTATATGAGAGTATCTAATGCACCAGGTAGGTTGATCCATTTTGCTAGAATAGACCTGCCCAACACATTTGCATGAGTGGTCTCTATTCACCCATATATCTCTCCATTAAATGACTCAGGGCCAGTTTAACACCAGTCTACTTGTGTGGCCCTACGTGGAAGCGCCGTTCCTGGAGGGGCTCGAACCAGGGTTTCCGCGCACACCGATGACGTATCTGCTTTCGTGTCGCCCCGCAGCGACATTGAGGCGGTACTGAAGGCGCTTGATCGGTACGAAAAGGTGACAGGGGCCAAGATTAACCGCGACAAGTTGTCCGGCTTGTGGTTAGGTGCCTGGAAGGGGGTCGATCTTCCGGGGCCCTTCGGTTGGACGGACGTTCCTGTCTGCATTCTTAGAGTGTGGTTTGGACCCGATCGCCAGCTAGAGAAAAATTGGTATGAAGTACGAGCAAAGGTCGACGCAGCCGGTCAGACTTGGCGTCGACGGAGGCGTGTGCCACTTACGTTTTCTCGATTGTCCGTACTTCCTCTCTGTGACGACCATAGGAATCCGCTCGAGCGCTCGCTACCCTCCATTTTATGGAGGGGACGAGGGAATCGGGTCGACAGACGAGTCTGTGCACAACGTCCGTGTCATGGGGTGCTGGGAATGCCACACTTAGTGAGCCACAAACCGCGCATTGACAGGAGATTCGATTATGGCGTGGATTGTTAGGGACGCGTTCCCTTACCTTACTATCAATACCCCCATTCGCGGATTGAGCGCCATCGTAAACCCCGGGATCAATCGGATTTCTTTCGGTCGGCCTTGTTGGCTGTTACTAGGTCCAGTGACCTTTCTCAGCCCAGGAGGGTCTTCTATCGTCATCTAGTGGAGGGGGTCGCGAAGGATTCTCTACGTGAGTGGCTCGAATTGTCGGAGGAGGAGTTGCTCTTTCTGGTCTTGGGCGCCAACGGCGGATTATCTCAGTAACTCTGAGTTTTCGCTTACCTGACGATTGGCTCGGGATCGACTGCTTCTCAATAACAAGATCTTCGTATGGGGCTTGGCCGATATGCCAGATTGTGAACGGTGTGGTCTTGATTTAGAAGGAACGACTTCGCACGCCTTCTACCATTGTCACCGGGTGTGCCCATTACGGGACTATGTCGGCGGGTTAACGGCTCGTCTCGCTCCCGAAAAGCCCGTGCTCATCGATCGCGCATACGCGTGTGACAATGTGTCGCTCCCGTATTCTGGGGTGAAACGAATGGTGTTTCTGACGCTGCTGGCCACAGTCCGAATGTTGATTTGGACGACGCGAGGCAACCGTCTTTCTCATCAGGATCTGATGAAGATCAGAACTGATAGAAAACGCTTGCATTCGACAGTCTTTAGCGAAAGGTGGGTGACTGAGGCGAGCTTGGTTCGTTTGAACGGGGCTAGCCTTGATTTTCTCTTTTAGGTCAACCTACGTCACATCGGGGTGGTTTCCTGTAGGAGCCCTCCTCTTGGTTAGGTTAGACAAGCCTTGTGTACCTAATTAATGTGAGTAAGTGTTGTTCCTGGCCTGTCCCCGGCCACATCTTTGGTTATGATCCAGGTTGAGATTCCCAACTTCCCCCTTTTATCTCGACTGGGTCCGCTTTTTATTTCCCCATATCTGTATAATTTTTTATCCTTTTCCCACTCCCTTAGCGAGAGACCCTTTTGATTTTGTCCAATGGGCAGAATACTCTCCTTTTTTTGAGGGTTGGAAGGGCCCTACTAACATCACTTATGTTGAGTTTACTTTGTGTTGATTTTTAGTTTATTATTGGGTTCATCTCCCTCCCCTCCCATTCTTCATTATTAGAATTTTATGTATAATAATTTATTATCATTAAATTTTTATGGTATGGGGCGCGATTTGTAGGTCCCCCCTTGAGAGGATGCGGTATTGTGGCATATGGAGGATTAAGTGGTGACGGACATGTTTTTATGGTGAATGTGGAAATTGTAATGAGTGGATGGGTCCTGAATCGGATTAGCTCGGTATAGGATAGTTAATGTCGACCAGATTCAACCCCTCCCCCTTTTTAGGCCATGTGCCACAATTTTATATTTCATACAATAAATATTCCAGTCTACTTGTGTGTCAGACCACTTGCAAGCTAACCAATATTCTACAATAGACGCCTCTCTTTCACTTGGTGTTTTCTGTTTTACAGCATATCCTCCTTTATTATCATTATTATTATTTTAGGGGTGACATCGCCCCTGCCACATCTGGCTAAAACATTTTTTTTAAATTCTTTCAAAAATCTATAAACAACAATCCCAATCTATAAAACGAAATGCAGAAAAATATAAATTCAACTTCGAAACAAAGAACTTGGAATATTACAACAAACCATTCTCCAGTCAGAACCGGAAGATTTTATTGAAAGTTCACATAATTCAGCTGGAGGACCTCATGTGGCCATCAATGAGTTTTTAACTACCAAAAGAAACATTAAAATTGTTATTAGAAATATATAATAATATCTGTACAAAGGGTAAGTTCTCTAAACAATGGTGACAAACAACTGTTCTACCGATTCCTAAACCGACAAAAGACAATTCAGACCCTGGAAATTATAAACCGATTTTTCTCAAACTGTTTGAGTAAAACCATGAAGAGCATGGTAATAATCGTTTAGTTTAGTATTAAATTAATGACTGTCTTATAATGTGGCTTTTTCAAAAACAAGAGTACAATGTATCACCTGGTTCGCTGGGAAAGTTTTATAAGGGGAGCATTTACAAGAAAAGGTGTCTACTGTCTTCTATGACTTAAAAAAAGGGCTTACGAAACTACCTGGAAATATGGGATCATGCGAGATCTACATGACCTCGGACTGAAAGGAAGTCTACCTGAAAGGAAGTCTACCTGAATTCATTAAGAACGTTCTTTCGAATAGAACTGTCCAGGTTCGATATGCTCAAGAATACAAAAGCCCAAGAAGAATACCAAAAGGGAGTATATTGTCAGTCACTCTATTTGGTATTAAAAAATAATATTACAAAAGAACACACTCAAGGTATAAATGGATGATGCATATGACGTTACAGTAAGTTACTGGTCCGAAAATATGCATACTATAGAAAGGAATCTACAGCAATGCATAGATACAACCAACAGATTATCAATAAAAAAAAGTTTTAGATTTTCAACAACTAAAACAAAATGCGTGCATTTTTGTAATAAAAAAAAATCATAATGACCCAAGATTGCGACTGGAAGTGACAGAAATCCCAATGGTAGACGATTCCAAGTTCTTGGGAATATTTCTCGACAAGTAACTAACATTCATACAACACTTAAAATATCTAGAGAGCAAAATGTAGTAAAATATTACAGCTCTTGAGAGTGGTGTCCCACAAAAAATGAAGAGCAGATCGGTAAATGCTACTGAAAATATACAGAACATTAATTAGACCGTATCTTAAAACTCTTAATCCAAACTACCATGAATTTTTGTGATTGATGCTTGGGGCATTTAAAACATCACCTGTAGAAAGTTTGTATATAGAAGGAAACGAACCTCTAAAAACGTATAAAACGATAAAAAAGAAAAAAAGAAAAAGAAAAAAAGCCCCTCTAATACTGCATGCAATATCACATTCGATTCAGAATACAGAAACATCTTCGAACAAAAAGAGAAATCTTAAACCCCTTTAGACTCCGAGTGGAACCCATCATTCAAGAAGCAGAAATACCTGTATCTAGAATCCATAATACAACCATACCAAAGATACCACCCTAGTCTATAAAAATACTCAGAATAAATCTCAAACTTTGCAAACGTCATAAAACAAGCCCGCATCCGCTTATATTACAAGAAAGGTTAGAAAAAATCAAAATAATTTCTCACACATACATCTTCACAGATTGACCAAAATACAAAAATGAAATAAGAAAATAAAAAGAAACATCTGCCTAAAGAAACTTCAATTTTCAATGTAGAGATTTATGCAATCGACCTAAAACTCGACTTCATCTCCAGAAACAAAAATAAAAAATATGTAATATTTTCCGACTCCCTATCAGTTATAACAGCAATAAAAAATATTTAAAATTTGACAACCCACTGCTGGTGAAATTGCGATGCAGGCTAGATTCACTATCCGACAGTAGGAAAATAGTGTTATGCTGGATCCCAAGCCACATAGCAATTAAAGGGAATAACCAAGCAGACTCGACCGCAAAATCTGCCCGAAATTAAACCCTTGATAATAGTTTTAGGGTCTCTTATGCGGACTTGAAAAATGATATAGACAGTTTCATTAAGCGGAAATGGCAGAAGAAATGAACCAAAAACGAAAATAACAAGCTTTATACAATCAAACGAGTTCTGGCAGAATGGAGGCAGGTGTCTCGAAATGGAAAAAAGGCTGAAGTAATATAAGTTTGGCCTATAAGTTTGGCCATAGGTCACACATATCGCACACATTCATACTTCATGAAGAATGAAAATCAATCAACATGTACAATATGCAAAGCAATACTCACAATGAAACAACTGAATGCACTTACTTAGCTCCTGTATGGCATAAATACGGTAATAAAACCAACGAGAGAAAACTATTTGAAAATAATAAAACCGTTAACATAATGTCCTACCTTAAAGAAATAGGTTTATGCCAACACATATAACACCTACAAAAGATCATGTACATACTATATGTCTATAAAACCATGGTTACCATGAAAGTATAAGGTTCTGTATAAATATTTGTAGTTGAAGGCATACAATTGCGTTCAAAATATATTTAACTGAAGCTATAAAATTGTGTTGAAAATATTTAGGTTTCGATATTAAATAACCCATAGAGGTGTTGATATGCTGCTAAAAAATCAGCCAAACCAATCATCTGCTTCGTTAGATAACAGCACCTGAAATTGTTTTGACCGTAAATGATCTTGGTGTTACTTTTGTTTGTACAATAAAAGGTTCACTACATTTATTATGCACCAAATCACAGATGCGAACTGTAACTCTTGGATACAATGGTTTGAGGTCTTGAGCTCTATGCCTATGATAATATAGTTTTTGTTTAGCCCTTGGTTGTATTTTTTATCTTCAGCATTAAACTGTTCTTTTCCTGTTTCATACATGTTGGTAAATTACTTCTTAGCATCTTCCCATATTTTCAATGTCTTGAAATATACTTAATCATCCCAAGAAACTTGGCAATATCTGATAGATGTTGGAAATTAGTAATCGATTGTCCAGTAATATTCGTTCAGATAGAGCAATTTGACATATTTTTTTTATTCAGTGACACATTATTGAGTTTGCAGAATTATAGCACCTTCCTTACTGTCGATGCGACAGCATGTCTAATCCCCCTCATTGCAAAGACGTCCATTATATTCCGACATTCTTCATGCATTCAAACTTGTTCCTGATTGTGCGGTGGTACATTTCTAGCACTGAGAAAATTCTGAAAGATAGTTTGCGGTATTTATACCAACCAAATGGTGTGATGAACGAGCATATTCTGGAACTTTCTTCATCCAGAATCCTTTTGAACAGTTCGTTTCAGAAAATACTTTCACATCAGCTATTTTTGTCATTACATTTTCGTGTGTCAGTAATTTAAAATGTTCTCTTAGGAATGTTTTGTTCAGGTTACGGGGATCCAGACAAATTCGAAGCTTACTACGTGCATTGCACTCACCCACTTTGTAGGTTCTGTCATTTTTTTCTATTACCCAATTATGTCAAGTCCTTTGATTTCCGTTTGCATTGCGAATGAAAATTTTCTGTACGCTTCAATGACAGGCTCTACGTCATTTTTTGTTTTATGTCTAGTAAATATTCTAAACTTTTGAATAATTGTGAGTGCTCAGATAATATGTCACTATGGTCTGGGTTTTGAATAATATTGACACGTTTTATTAAATGTACTTTCAACATTAGAATCGGTTAGACATTTTGGGGTGTTATAAGGAAACTAAGTTTGTGCAACATGCATTTCTCTCTACTGTTGCCTTAGCTTTTCCACAGACTGGCACTTTATCTCCAGTACACGATGTCAATCGTAATTTAGCGGATTTTATCGTGGTTTTCCTTTTAATTTTGTCATGGTATGCCGTCGGTAGAATACTAACGCCGATGCCTATGTCCATTTTCAGAGGTGCTGCCTTCTAGGGGTAGGTTTCCGATCCAATTTGATTCCCCATATACATGGTTCAAAAGTTTCCTCCACGCTTTTCGTTTTTTCCATGGAAGCGTGGATTCCTCTGTTTCCGGCTAAGACTGATTTTATGAGTGTGGCTGCTTATGTATTGAGTATACTATGCTGACTGAAGCTGCATTGAACATGTCGCGTGCGTGACTTACAATTACTTCTTTGTTTTTGCAACAATCGATATTGGAATATTAATCTTGATTCTGCCTTTTCGCGTCAACGACAGCCAATATATATTCTAACAAAATATAAAGTGAACCTACAGAAAATATAAGTGTCGCAGGAATTGCAAATCCAAAGCAAAGACGAAAGAGAACGACATCCACCTTCGTGAAGCAATGGAAAATACGAGAAAAAATACAAAACTGAATGCTGAGAAATGTGCTATAAAAATTGAAGACTGCTGGTTCTTTGGGATGATATTAACGCCCACTGGAATTAAAACAAACCCAGAAAAGTTGCAGCCATAACTCAAGTGAAATCACTAAAAGACAAGAAAGAACCGCGTACTTTTCTTGGCATGATCTTATACATGAGCAATACATAATACATTCATTCCAAAGATGTCAGACCAAGTGGTAAGCCAGAGAGAACTGACGAAGGAAGATGTAGAATTCCAATGGACGGCAGCTCATCAGAAATACAGAATTAAACTAAAAAATATTATGCAAAAAAAAAGACAGAGCTCTGCTTCTACAACAGAAACAGATAGACCATAAGCCTAGGAACAGTATTAGTAGAGGAATGAAAACTAGTGGCATTTGCATCAAAACCAGTACTAAAACCAGCAGAAGCTAGTTATGCTAACATCGAGAGAAAAGGAATTTTCAGGTTGTTGTCACAGCCCTCAAATATAACTGGTTAGTTTCCTGCACCTGATATAACTGAGTATATTGGGTAATTTGTCAGTATCAACCGACTGCGTTATGCCCGGGAACTAGATTCAGCCTTTCCAGTTTCACTTGTCTGCTTGATGGTGATCAAATTAAATCAATTGTGTCTCCGCAGAAAATCAATGAAATCGATCTCATGCGGAGCGTGGTAACCGTTCGCTTCTGGTTACTGGTCATAGTCGAGTGTTGTTGGTCAGGGAAAGTTATTTGATAAACAAACAAAACGTGTTCCGTAAACTAGGTACCTCCACTTTTTCGGCATAAATTTTCGATACCTAAAGTTTAAAATGAATTTTTTAAAATGAAAAAGCATTCCTGAAGATTTTATTTTAGCTTTAATTGAAAACTAATATATATATTTCTGACACGTTATTTGAGTAAAATTAGAAAATTCACAGTTAAATTAATCTTATTTGAAAGAAATATTACTTACTTATAGCATAAAAAGTAATATACAAGCATTTGTTATTGATCGGTCTTGTTTCAATTGATTGATGGACGATTGAGTGACAGCTAGTATGGCTGACTAGAATTGACATAAAATTTATGAACGCATTTTTTTTTACCTACCTAGTAATTTTTACAAATGAACATATTTTCCACAATTATCTAATAATTTATTGACTTTTATTTACCTTTCGAAGATGCTTTATGCAAAAATAAATATAAAATTTTGAATACGATAAAATGTTTTTAAATTAATTTCTGTAATGAGACAAAACTCTTAGATCATGTGACCTCTCATAATAATATCACGTTTAGCCTTTCATAGATGAAAGAAAGGAACAAATTAAGTAAAAAAATAAAAAATATTTTAACAATAGAATAGATTATTAATCTTTTCAATTTTGGATTCGTAAATTACGTTTCCGCTTAATTACTATATCACATCCAGGAAATAGCCCAATACAGAATTTAACACGATTTTAAACAATTACAAACTATTATAATTAACATTTTTAAAAAAATGAAAAATATCTTGTAAAAATTCATTATTCATCGGAAAAACTTTATTTCTTCAGATAATAGTGTCCTTAATATAACTTATTTACAAACGCAATTAAAAGCTTTTCTAATTAAATAATGTCATAGTTTTATTGCTTTCATTATTTTTAATTCAGAACAGATTTTAAGTCAGAATAGTGCAAGTTTGAAAAAAATTGGGTGATTTACATTCTCCAAGGAGTCCTACTTTTAACGAATAAAAAATCAGGAAATAGAAATGTTTTTTGCGAAAGTTCATGAAATTAAATAAGGAGGGGGTAACATATCTAAAAAAATATTTTTTATCAAAATTTTCTTAAAAAGAATTTCAAAAATAATTTCATTCATTTGTAAATAAAGTCCTAAAAATTTCATTAATATCGGAGAATTATTTGATTTTTACAAGAATTTCCTAATCAATGTGTTTTCAACGGAAAAAGTCAATATAATTATTATGCCACCGCGATGACTTAAACAAAACAAGAATTTAACCAAAATTTCGAACGTGTTGGAAAGGATTAAAAAATTTTTTAAAATAATCAAAAAATACTTTGGTCTTTCGTCTTAATAATAACATAAACATTTTGACGTAAAAATTTATTTTCATTAAGTTTGTAGCCTTTTTCATTACGCTATGCTCTTTTCCGCAAAAAAGTGGAGGTATGTACTGTAAACTATACCGATTTTAATGTGAATAGAAAAATATGTCTGCAGAATTTAACTTCTACGAAATGTGCTTGTTCTCTCTTCACTGTGCGCTCGGCGAAATGCGGGTGTGTTACCGAATCCGGTTCGTTTGTTCCACGGAAAAGGACTGCTAAGTGAAATGTGCGCTTGCTTATATGAGGAAATCTTCCCCGATAACACTGATTAATGACTTCACTTTGGAAAATGATAATTTATATGCTCACAACTCACGTCTTATTATTTACATATTCCTTTAGGTTAACCAGATCGCTTTCTTACTGGTGAAGAATTCCTCATAAAAAATCATTTAATGATAATTATAAAATTTGCAGACGATTGTTACAGAAAAGGGATATCTTGTTTCTCTCTAGTCCTTAGCATCAAATTAATTTCTCCATTATCAGTTTTCAAAGATTGTACTAGCCCTTCTCAAACAAATGCTGTGACCACCAAGATGAAAAAAAAAATAAGAAGACTTTGGCCGCTCCCTAAAGCGGGAGAGAACAGGACATTTCAACCTTGACCTTTCGATCGTGTTCCCTACACGCTGGTAATTTCGTTTTAGAGACGAGCTAATTACTTTTTAGTTCATTGGTATTACGAATCTATATCGTAATATACCTCTAAGCATTTTTAGACCTTAGTTTTTGCATAGCAAATCTCAACTCATTTTTAGAGAGATTTTATAGCATTTTAGTGAGACCATTTCTCTTGTTAGTCTCCCTTAACATAACACAGCGACTTCTCGCCGAGTTCTTGGTCGGCGCATCCGATTCTTTGAGCATCAGCTCAAGACGAAGATTAGAACTGATAGAAAACGCTTGCATTCGACAGTCTTCAGCGAAAGGTGGGTGACTGAGGCGAGCTTGGTTCGTGTGAACGGGGCTAGCCTTGATTTTCTCTTTTAGGTAAAGCCTACGTTACATCGGGGTGGCTTCCTGTGGTGCCCTCCCTTGGTTAAAATTAGACAAGCTTTTGTGTACCTAGTTAATGCGAGTAAGTGTTGTTCCCGGCCCCCCCCCGGCCACATCTTTAGTTATGATCCAGCCTGAGATTCCCAACCTCCCCAGTTTGTTTCTTGGCCCCCACCCCCCTTTTCTATCTCGACTGGGTCAGCTTTATACTTCCCCATGCCCGTATGATTTTTATCACCTTTTCCCACTTTTTTAGCGAGAGAGCTGCTTGATTTTGTTCCAATGGACAGAATACAGTGGTCTCCCTGCCTTTTAAGGGTTGGACGGGCCCTACTAACATCAGTTAACGTTTAATTTCATTTATGTTAATATTTTAGTTCGTTATTGGGTTCATCTCCCCCCTCTCATTTTTTCATCTTAGAATTTTGTACATATGTGTTAGGATCATTAAAATTACTATGACATGGGGCGCGTTTTGTAGGTCTCCCTAGAGTGGATGTGGTATTATGGTGCATGGAGGATTGATTGGTGACGGACGAGTTCTTATGGCGAATGAGTAAATTGTAATGTCTGAATGGGTCGTGAATCAAATTAGCTAGGTATAAGATAGTTAGTGAAGACCAGCCTTTTACCCCGTCCCCCTTTTCGGCCTTGTGCCACAATTTTGTATTTTTACAAAATAAATCCCGGTCGGCGCCTGAACGGTCGGTACGCAGGCTCCTGGTCTTCGTGGCCAGGACGTCGACCCCGGGCTGTGTATTAAGTTACGCTCCTGTTTTTTTTTTTTTTTTTTGTCTGCCAACTGGACTGGATCTACCTTTCTTTCTCTTTTTAGTTTGCCACTTTACTTCTGGCTCCTTGCCCATGTTCGACTCTCGGCATTCCGTCCCTTCTGGCTGCCCGCACGTCGTCCATAACCTTTCCCGTACACTACGTTTGTAATTATTACGGGAGGTTTCAATATCGGACTCGACCAGCAGAGGCGCAACACCAGCACCGGATATTCGATATGCTCAACAACATCTTCCCAACACGTCCAGTTGATAACCAGACCAGCCAACCAGCAGCGATCACCTGCGACGACCAGCAGCGATCATCTACGACGATCTACCAACCTCCCCCGTATACTATCTGTTGTAATTACTAAGGGGGGTTTCGACACCAACTTCGACCAGCAATGCCTGCACTGCAACGTCCAACCGTCGACACGACCGGAACGTCTGCACCTCGACTCCAACCGACGACACGATCAGTCCGACCCCCATTACTATGATTGGCAGACCAATATATCCCACTATCTCTTCTTTATATAATAAACTTAGCATTGATCATACATATCCTCGTTCTGTTGTCCATTTTGTTTCACCTTGTCAGATTTAATGTCTTCGATACGAAAAATGTTACCGGATCTCTTGTGACCTCATCACCTTATGATACGGGGGCGCTCGGGCCGTGGTTTCATATCGTGCCCCCCTCCAGGGTGTCCGCTACACAAGTGCCACTTATCAGCATATCAACCCCATTATGATGTGCTCGTAAATGATAGAAAGATATTTTGCACTGATACCTGCACTTGAAAACAATCTTTATAATAAAATAATAATTAATCTAACTTTATCAGTTATCAACCTAACTTCTCATTTCCTTCCAGACACCACACTAAACTACCGAGCCTACAAGCAAAGTAAAAAAAATGCGTGAATGAACAACGAAGAAATGTGCAAAAAATCCACACGTGCATAAATAAAATATATTAACAAGATAGCCTCCTCGGAATGACTGAAAAAGACTGGTTCAACACATTCCACTCTTTTTTCAAAAAAGAGTAAATTTTTTATTAAATGCAGGAAAAAACAAGTAATTTGTCCCGTGGTGGTAGGGACCAATGAAAAGTTCCGCGCCAAAATAAAAAACAAGATGGCTAAAGGCGGGAAAAAAGTTTCTTGAAGAAAAAGGTTCCAGATAAGTCAATGTACATGGTAATATTCATACAAGGAAAAATACTCACTGCGAGTTTAGGTAATGTGAGTGAATGTTATGTATTTTTTTTTTTTTTTTTTTTTTGTACTGGTTCAAAACAGATTTCTGACGAGACCCAAAGTGGACGACGGATTGTTTTGTATGTTCTGCATCGTCTCGGATTAGGACTTTGAATCGTCTCGAGGGAGTAGGACTTTGAATGACGAGTCTCAAAGGGCCGAGGAATTAATATTTTGGATGTTTTCATCATCGAAAGGACTTTGAATGACGAGTCCAAAAGGGACGAGGAATTAATATTTTGATGTTTTGCATCAGTCTTGAAAAGAAATTTGAATGACGAGCCAAAAGGAACGAAGAAAAATTATTTGGTATTGCATCGTCTCGGAAAAATGATTATGAATGACCAGCCAAAAGGACGAAAAATTAATTATTTGGTATTGCATCGTCTCAGAAAAAGGATTCTTGAATGACCAGCCAGAAGGGACGAAGAATTAATTATTTGTGGTCGCATAGTAAGATATCCTTCGTCAGTCAAACTGAAATATTGACGTGGATAAAAATGAGTCTGCTCAGGTCAGAGTCTGGAACACAACTGGTCTTTGAAACAACAGTTTGTCGTTGACGTCACAAATTTTTCGCGGCAAGATTTCAAAAATCTAATTTGCATAAACAGTAGTAGCAAGGACGTTTGACTACTGACCAAAACAGTTACTACTGTATTAGACCGAACGAAGGAGGAAGGGGGTGTCAAACGCGCGCGCGCACACACACGAGTGACGGAGAAAGGGAGGCAACTCGCGCGCGCGTAAAATGTCGTAGATGGAATAATACCTTATTCCACACAGCCCTCCTCCTGGATCAAATGTCGCAGACATTTGACTAATAATAGTAGAATGTTTCAAATTTCTTTGGAAAGGTGACTTTTCGACCGGAGCTGGTATACTTAGGTTTGTCGAGAGAAACAGGTGTCTTAAAATTCTCCTGAACTTGCGGAGTTGATTGGGAAGTAGTATGAGACGACGGTTTCTCTATAAAGGCAGGTTTCAACCGATCTATTGAAACGTTGTCGGTGTGAATACCTTTTGTATTTGGAAATATTTGTCCGCGCGTTTAAGAACGCGGTATGGGCCTGTGTAGGCCGGCGTAAGAGGCCGCTTAACAGAGTCGTTACGTACAAATACAAATTCACAGTCTTTTAGCTGGTGCGGTAAATAGATATCACTCGGGCAGTGCCGCGGTGGTGTATAGCATAAGTTTGCCATTTTAAGGCGTAAGTCCTGAATAAAAGAGGAAGAAACTGGTGGTGTGGTCACAGCTGGCGAAAAATATTGGCCAGGTAAAGATAACGAAGTACCAAATACAAGCTCTGCAGGGGAGCATTTCAAGTCATCCTTAAGAATATTTCTTAACGATAGAAGGATGAGAGGTAATTCATCGACCCAATTATTATTCTCATGCTTCGTTGATAGCGAAGCCTTAAGGGTGCGATGGAATCGTTCCACCAGCCCATTAGCACAGGGGTGATACGCTGTAGTACGTATGTGCTTTGCACCAAGGAGTTCAGTGAATTCCTTGAAAAGACACGACTGGAACTGAGCTCCTCTATCTGTAGTAACCACTTTAGGAGTCCCAAAATTGAAATCCAATCGCGTAAAATAGCTTTTTGCGACAGTCACAGCAGTGGTATCTTTAACAGGGATGGCAGTAGGCCATCGGGAAAAACGATCCACTATAGTTAGAAGGTAGGAATAACCGTGGCAGGTTGGTAAGGGCCCAACTAAGTCCAGGTGTATATTAGTAAAACGAGCATCAGGCTCACTGAAAGTGCCCACGGGAGATTTTTGTGTCTATGCACCTTACACTTCTGACATTGTAAACAAGTATTAACCCATTCGCGAATGTGAACGTTCATATTCGGCCAAACGAAACGGTCCGAAATTAACTTAACTGTGGCTCTTTTGCTGGGGTGTGAGAGTCCGTGTAGGTGGTCAAAAACCTGTCTACGAAGAGACGGAGGAATATAAGGTCTTGGAGATTTGGATTTTACATCACAGTATAAGACCTTGTTACTAAAAGGAGCTGGACATTTCTGAAGTTCTAAAGAAGTGTCTGATAACACATGCTTCAGAGTTATGTCCGCTTCCTGTTCGTCGGCGATCAAATCTTGACTGAGTGCATCAGTATGCACGACAAACATTTCAGTACGAGATAGGGTATCGGCGACAGTGTTATCCGAACCCTTAATGTACCTAATATCAGTAGTAAATTGCGATATATAGTCCAGGTATCTGATCTCCCTCGCAGTGTATTTGTCCGAATTAGTGGACATAACGGACGTTAAAGGTTTGTGGTCCGTAAATATAACGAAGGACCTACCCTCGAGGAGGTGTCTAAAATGCTTAATGGCACGAAAAATAGCCAACAGTTCACGAGAAAATGTACTGTAGCGTGACTGGGCAGGAGAAAGTTTAGCGGAAAAGAACGCTATAGGTCTACGTTTAGAAGGAGTGACTTGTTCAATGACCGCGCCTATTGCTGTTTCGCTAGCGTCAGTGGTCAGGTAGATATCCGATTTAGGGTCGTCCTCTAAGAAACTAAGCTTAGAAAAATTGCCTAGAGCGGTTTTAGCTGCTCGAAAGGCGTCCAAGGCTTCATTCTCAAGTATAATAGTCTTATTCTTCTTCTTCTGTAATAAATTGGTAAGGGAGTCAGGATGTTAGAACAGTTTGGAATAAACCTCCTGTAGAAGTTGATCATCCCTATAAAGCGTCTCAACTGTTTAATAGAAACAGGGACGGGAAACTCAGTGATAGCTTTAATCTTTTCAGTTAAAGGGGCAATTCCATTTGCATCGACGTGATGTCCTAAAAATTCTATATGGTCTGATCCGAAGACACATTTGTCCAGGTTTAGACGAAATCCGTAATGGGACAAACGTTGAAGAACTTCGTGTAGGTGTTGTTTATGCGAGGCAGCGTCCTCGCTAGCTATCAGAATGTCGTCAATGTAATCGAAAACAAAAGGGAGTCCACGCAGAACCTCGTCCATAAGACGTTGGAATGTTTGTGCTGCGTTGCAAAGGCCGAAAGGCATTTTCAAAAATTCAAATAGACCGAAAGGTGTAGTAACAGCAGTTTTTGGGACATCAGCAGCAGCTACTGGCACCTGATAATATGCTTTTGCTAGATCTATTTTAGTAAAAATCTTTGCGCCTTGTAAACCAGAAGTGAAATCGTGGAGGTGGGGGGGGATTGGATAACGATCCCGGACGGTGATGGAATTCAATCTTCTATAATCCACACAAATTCTATAGTCCTCCTTTCCTGGTTTAGGTACTAAATGAAGAGGGGAAGCGTAAGGACTGTCGGACGGACGAATAACGCCCTCTTGTAGCATGTCGTCGAAAGCTTTCTTTGCGAATTTTAATTTGTTAGGTGCTAGACGACGAGGACGGGAAAAAACAGGTTGACCAGTGGTCTTAATAAAGTGCTGTGTTTGATGTTTAGTTGAATCAATAGATCCAGCAGGACGCATGAGGTCCTGGTACTGATTCAATAAATCTAAGTACTCTTTATTGTGGCACGTTGCCACGGTGATGCCAGTGGTAGTAAGTTTAGAATAAGTGCCAAGAACACACAGACTTGTTAAGTTGTCAGTAAGGGAATGATTGTTCATTCGCACGGCGAGATCATAGTGCGCCAGGAAATCAGCACCTAGTATCGGCATCTGGACGTCAGCGACAGTAAAATTCAAGTAAAAGTCTCGTCGCATCCCTATGTTTAGGGTAAGGGACTTCGTACCGTAAGTATTAATACTGGAACCATTTGCTGCTTGTAAGCGGAGCTGAAAAGGTTGTTGACGAGCTTTATCACGCACGGGTAAGACACTAATGGCAGCGCCGGTATCAACCAAAAACGTAAATTATTACGCGTGTCCGTCACATAAAAAAGGCGACTAAGTTTTGGTGAAAATGCCTTGCCAGCGAGATTAGTCGCTTTCACTCGCTGGCGGTTTTGTTTTCCGCGACCGCAGTATAAGTACACGGCTTGACGCAGTAATAAGCTTTAGACCCAAATCTTCGGTGGTAGTAACACATAGTAGGAGTGGCATCCTTATCTCGGCTGGACGAGCGTGGTCGACTTCTGAAGCGCCGGCGGAAGGGAACCGGCTTCGACCACGGCTCTTTAGAGCTAATGTTAAATCCTTAACTTGGCGCTGCAATTCCTCGACTGTTTTTTCCAAGGACCTGTGGTCTCCAGTCGCTTCAGCACTGTGTACCGGCGTTGTCTGATTATCCAGTTGCGAGAAAATACGATCCGCGGCGTCCGCTAATTGATCGATCGAGGTGTTTTCGGACATTGGCGCCAAAATTTGGGTTATGGTGGTGGGGAGACGGTCCAGCCACAAGCTTTTTAATATAGAGTCGGCCATGGTATTTTTGCCGAGTCGGCTTTTCATATAACGAAGAAGTTGGGAGGGAGTCCTGCCATCACAAGTTAGGTTGCTAAATAGTTCCCGGATTAACGACTCCTCTGTACGGCCCATTCTCCTTAAGATTGCTTCTTTTAACCGCGCGTAGGGTTCTACTTCAGGAACGGCTTCTAGGAAGTCTGAGACCTCATCAACAATGGCGGGTGGCAAAACCGCCACCACGTGGCCAAACTTGGTCTTTTGGTCTGTAATCCTTCTGACTGTGAAAATGGCTTCCATTTGTAAGAACCAGTTCTTTATATTCCCTTCATGAAAGGGGGGAAAAGGAGCGACGGCGGCGGACATGTTCGCCAACTCTTCAGAGTCACTAGTCGTCATTCCGGCTATCGAATTTAAGCACGTTTATATTTCAGCTTGCTCAGAAATATGTTAGCAAGGTTGCAAAATTATTACGTGTTCAATTCACGTCGTAAGGTCACCAATCTTGTTGCGGACCCGGTAGGGTGCAGTGCTGGATTATACTGAGTGGCCTTGTGCCAGACACCACACTAAACTACCGAGCCTACAAGCAAAGTAAAAATGCGTGAATGAACAACGAAGAAATGTGAAAAAATCCACACGTGCATAAATAAAATATATTAACAAGATAGCCTCCTCGGAATGACTGAAAAAGACTGGGTTTCAACAAGAGTAATTTTTATTAAATGCAGGAAAAACAAGTAATTTGTCCCGTGGTAGGGACCAATGAAATAGTTCCGCGCCAAAATAAAAAACAAGATGGCTAAAGGCGGGAAAAAAGTTTCTTGAAGAAAAAAGGTTCCAGATAAGTCAATGTACATGGTAATATTCATACAAGGAAAAATACTCACTGCGAGTTTAGGTAATGTGAGTGAATGTTATGTTTTTTTTTTTTTTTTTTTTTTTTTTTTTGTACTGGTTCAAAACAGATTTCTGACGAGACCCAAAGTGGACGACGGAATGATTTGTATGTTCTGCATCGTCTCGGAGTAGGACTTTGAATGACGAGTCTCAAAAATCGCCGAGGAATTAATATTTTGGATGTTTTGCATCATCTCTGGAAAAGGATTTTGAATGACGAGCCAAAGGGACGAGGAATTAATTATTCTGGTGTTAGATAGTCTTGTAAAGAAATGTCGAATGACGAGCCAAACGGAGAAAGGGGAAAAAATTATCTGGTATTGCATCGTCTCGCCAGAAAGGGTTTTGAATGACCAGCCAAAAGGAACGAAGAATTAATTATTTGGTATTGCATCGTCTCGGAAAATGATTATGAATGACCAGCCAGAAGGACCAAAAGAATTAATTATTTTGGTCTTGAATATCTGACTAAAGTAAGATATCATTTCGTCAGTCAAACTGAAATATTGACGTGGATAAAAATGAGTCTGCTCAGGTCAGAGTCTGGAACACCAACTAAACAAACGAAAAATTTTTTTTTGAAACAACAGTTTGTCGTTGACGTCACAAAATTTTTTCGCGGCAAGATTTCAAAAATCTAATTTGCATAAACCGTAGTAGCAGGACGTTTGACTACTGACCAAAACAGTTACTACTGTATTAGACCGAACGAAGGACACATATTTTTATAATCTTGTAAATATAAAATTATTCATGTAAATAAATAGTTCTTAATATCTTTGTTGTTAATTCTCAAGAATAAAGAAAATATATAAATCCACTTCATACAATCATACATTATTAAAATTCTAATCATTGCTTTTTAAAACATTAAGCATTGCCATGGGAGTCAAAAGTGTATACAGTAATATCAGTGTCAAGAGAATAAACATCCTTTTGACACACCGTTAATTTTATGGGTACAAAAGTTAAACATTGTCAAAGACATTGTTCCTGTAATATCATTTTTAGCATCATTAACAATCAAATCAGTAAAATGTCAGAATATACTTTAAATAACAATTTATATGGTTGTACAATAATTTCTTATAAAACTTTCAGTCATTTCTCAAAATAATCTATCAAAGCAATATTATTTTCATGGTTAATAATTAAATGTTCACAATGATCACTAAAAAAAAATTACAAACATTACATTAATTACTAATAATCTTTCTCTTCTCTACTTCAAGCTAGCTTTCATAAGAATACCAATATCCTAAAATGTATGATAAATGAACAATTTATGATATACCCCCATGTATGATAAATTAACTCATTATCAACAGGAAACAAAATGGATTGAATTAAAAGTGAATGACTCTTAAATAAAGCTTTATTTTTTCAGATTATATAACCAGTGTGATAAATTGAGTGCAAATATAAAGAGTAGTTACAGAATTTTCTTCTTATGTTATTTAATTTATTTCTGTCAGCATTTAAAATCTCATACTGATATATTTTGTATGGAGGATTCTATGAAGGGTTATCACATATTAAAGAAGTGTGTATATAAAGAAATAGTTTGGAAATTAAAGTACAACAGACACTCATTTGTGGACACCATTGTTACTAACAAACAGCACTGCCCCACAATTTAAGCATTTTATTTCAATGTGTTTCTTTATCAAGTTAAGTAAAAAATTTGCATTTAACTTTATCCTTTTATATTGAAAAATTAATGTGCATATCTGTTAATCTATCTAGCTTGTTACTTACATCATTCGCTGTATAAATTTACATCATTCACTGTATAAAGAATGTAAAATATTACCATTTAAGCAGTATATGTGTCATAATTTTAAAAAATGTGTGGTATGAAAACAACAAATAAAGTATTTTTTAATAACTACAGATTTCATATTTTTAAAATATTTTATAAACTACTGATAGAATAAGAAAAATGTGGTGATTAATCGTATATTATATAGAGTGAAATCTAGATAAAAAAAATTCTTAAATAAAAATTGAAACTTGCATTATTTACAATACATTATTGTAAATAATGCAAGTTTCAATTTTATCCAATCATTTTAGACATACTATTCATAAAGGAAGCTAAAAATGTAAAAATCTGAACAAACAAAAGAAAAATTCAATGAGGAAATCTTTAAAAAGAGACTTTTACTGATAAATAAGTGACTTAACAAGATTGGCAATGAATAAAAGAACACATTTTGTTTATTGTTGCCATGACAAGCTTTTTGTTATATTAAAGTTATTGCTGCAATACTTCTTTTTGAAATGAACTAATTACTCTTTTTCAATAAACTTCTTCATAGTCTCATGTTGTTTGTACTTCCAGTATCAGTTCCGGTTTCTAGACATAAACAGTTTTACTTGACTTGAATTAATTACAAATTCTTGGCTCCAGAAATGTTGGCATCGATCGTTAAGTGAAATGGAAATTGATTCTACATTCAAATTTTCGTTTTTGTTCTTCCTGCCTTTTCAAATTCTATGTATTATATGCAGAAACATGTCTATTCACCATCTCAATTACTCATCTTTTCCATAAAATGAATGAGTATATTTTAGTCAGTTGTCTGATGCGCTGATTGAGAGCATGCATGCTGTACGAACAAAGAATTTGATATTTCTTTATTTTCTTGTTTTCTTTGCTTACTTAATAAACAGAGACTATGATGAAAATGTTTAAAATAAAAACCAGTCAACTGCATCACTCAGTCAATCACATTGAGCTTTATATAGCAAAATAAATGTCTTTTTTTAAAATCTCAGTCAATAAAATATTTCGTTATTAAATGTGTGCTTCATTTTCCTTAATGTTTCTTTATGACTTTCTGTTAAACTGCTTTTACTAACACTGATAAATAATATGTCTAGAAGATTGTGTTCAAAAGTAATGTAAATTATTTTACAGGAATGGAAATATCAAGATATTTTATTTCAAAGAATCCTTTTTAAGTATCTATTCATTTATTATTTACATTATTCGGACTATTGTCCTCATCTTTTTCGCCATATCTATCACAACGTTTCGGCCGTTGTACGCTCCGGCCTTCTTCAGCAGAATGTTCTCCACTGCCTTAACCGAGTATTGAACTGACACTAATTGGGTCCTGTCACTAACCAACGCCTTTATCCACTGTGCCATGTGTCTGTGCATGAATTTCTGGGTATTATAAACCTAATGTCTTCAGCGACCATTTTTACCAGTGCTCATATTGCAATTTTTTGCTGATATCATTTCATTATTTTACCAGAGCTCATATTGCAACTTTTGTTGTTGTTATCATTTTTCTCTGGCACTCCTTATTACTGGTTCCCATATTGTATTCATTTCTATGCTTGCTCGGCTCAGAAGATTTTTGTGGTCTAGCATATGTGCTGATTCCTTAAGTTTACGAATTTTCGAATGGTGTTCTTTGTCTATGATCTCAACCTGATCCCACAGAGGGTGGTGATCTCCCTTCTCTCTCCATATGTGGTCAGCCGACCAAGCATAGAAATGAATACAATATGGGAACCAGTAATTGCAAGTTGGTACAAATAAAAGTTAAATATTAAAAATGTGCCTAAATAGTATTTGAATGCCCTGTTTGAAAAAAATCATAAATGAAATTTATAAAAATAAAAATTAAATAAAAAAAAATATATAAATAAAAATGACAAATGTATTGACATTGAAACTCAGACGATGTGTTAGAACTTAGACACTACCACAAATTTTTACTTGGAAAAAAAGGAAGTTTGTATCAATAGACAGATACCCCAGACCCCACCTTGACTTGAACGACTTGTTAGCTGCAATACATTAAATACATGAGTTTTCTAAATAAGTTAAATATTAACATCCCTAAAGTAAAAAAGATGGAATTTTCCTTAACCCCAGCATCTCAAAATATCAAATTTATCTGTACTTATAAATTAAATGAATCAATTTCAAAAAGTTAATTTTTGCATCGCTTGAAAATGGAACGGAACTTTATGTATTTTAATTTAATTTGTATGATTGAATTTAAATTGAGGTTTCAGTTTTGACACATGGAAATTGAGGTGCTGCAATGATTATATATTAAAAAAAAATTATAATATATATATATATATATATATATATATATATATATATATATATATATATATATCGGGGAAACTTATTGCAACTTTTTTGCCAGAAGAAACAATTTTGTGTAATATGAAATTAATTTTTGATTTTCCCTATCCTCGTTGTACTCGTGACATTTTTGTATTTCCCATTTCTTTATTCCTTAGGATAAATTGTAAATAAGCCACATTATTTAAGTAGTGTAAGTACAGAAAGCTCCTCTTTGCTTAGCAAGAAGAGAAGAAAAAGCATTGAATTCCTGGTCTATTCCCCTTGAGCAGAGAGCATGAAAAATATGGCAGATCAAAGAGAGAAAAGCAAAATTTTTGCTGCTTGCCTTCCCGCCGTATTAAGCTAGCAGGCATGCTCTCAACATATTTTACCCTGAAGCACTGATGTTTTTATTGTTACGTGTGGCTAAAATCAAAGACGCATCCAAGGCTAAACTCCTGATTCCATTGATGCATACGGCAATTGCGGATAGCGCCTCTTTCATATGAGGCTCGGGGTGTAGACCTGCGCCGAGGCCTATTCATCGGGCTCATTTCCCGGAAAATTACATGGCCCACCTCGTCGTATTTGTAAGATCATATCTGCGGTGCCTGCCTTCCGGTGTGCGGTCCTTTGCAAAATGATTGGTACCGTTGCAATGAAGGCTTGTTATAGAGCCACGTGGGTCCCCGTTAGAAAACTTCTTCGCCCATCCCGTATTGTTCGTACCGCCGCAACTACCCGACCCTTCTCCATTACCTCGTCTTTCATGATTGCTCGCTCTCGAACCAACAACTGGTCGACAGACAATTCATCCATACGGGTCGAAACGTGAAGGAGACGTTTAACCTGGTCTGGTAACCCTCGCACGTATGCCAGGCTACGGAAAAAGCAGTATTGCTTCCGTCATCCTCTTAGTGGATTTTATCCCTCCGTCCGTTATACGGAACTCGGCGAAATCAACCTCCTTTTCTGTGAAGTGAAATTTCACCGGGTTGAAGACAATGCCGTTGTTGCCGCAGTGGGTAATATAGTCCATCGTGTGCCAAAATGACGCTTCTATGGTGTCATCCCAGAGTATGTTATCGTCGATACATCGGGTTTTTCGGACCATATCGATAGTTATATCATCGAATCGTCGTATTTATGTATCTCCCGACGCGTGGAGCCCCTGTGAGCCGCGAAGGTATCGATATCTGCACCATTCTGTAGTTGCGTCACTTACAGCCGGGGAGAGGGGAAGGCTATGGTATCCATTCTATGCGTTCAGGACAGTTTTCTTTGTGTATGCTGGTACCATAGAGGCCTGATTAAACGGAAAGGGGGTATGGTGAATCTCCCTCATAGTATCAGCGTTGAGCTTCTGCAAGTCTACTAAGCGATCCGTCCTTTTTTGGTACAATCATCATGCTAGTTGTAGGCGTACCCACCGGCACTGTTTCAATGATGCTCAGTACAACATCGTGGTCGATGTCCTGTTTATCCCTTTTTTTCCAATGATGTGGAACCGGGATCGGAGTGTAGACTGCTGTTGGTGTTTTCCCTTCATGGTTGTAGCGATTGGCGTGGACATATATTGAACGTGTTGGATCCAAAATCCAGCATCCCATTGCTCCAGTCGGGGTCTATTGCTCTCCATAGGGGCAATTGGTATGTTTGCCGACTTAGGTGGGACGACTATTCTTTGAGGGCATCTACACGGAGCCTTTCCATTGTTGCTGCTTGTCACGTTCTTCTGTGATGTTGGGGTTGGAAAGTTGGGAGGTAGTAAACCTAAATCCTTCAAGGTCGTTTCGAATAGGTAAAATTCAGATGTGTTCTCCGACACATATATGATTTGGTGTGTTTCTCGTGAGACAACTCTGATGTGCGAATATTACGCTTTTTATGTGTAGCTTGTCCTCTGTGGTGCCCCGGATTCTGTGACTAGTCGCTATAAGGTATTCTTCTGAGCATGTCTGTGCCCCAGTGTCAGCTACCGCGGCGATTTGATGGGTGCGAAGGCTAGTCGGCCCCTATCTAAATTCAGCATGGGCTTCCGAAATTACGGTTACTTATCGTCAAGGATGACGGTGGATCTGGAAGTCCCCCTCGGAATTTGTTTCCGTTCCAAATGAGGTGAGACATGGCCTTTGGTTGTGTCGGGTTGACTCCGTTTACTTTGTCCGCATTGGCGGGCATTCCTTCTGGTATCCTCCGTGTTCCCTTTGGTGGTGAGAACATGATATTCCTGTCGTGCTCGTCGTCGACCTGTTGGCGGATCACTTTTGGGGTCTCTAGCACACCCTCTCCACGTGCCTGATTAATCCACAATTAAAACATACCAACTTGGCCGCCGGGCAGCCCTTCTGATCTATTGATCCATTGGGATGTGCAGTACTTCCAGACCCTCTGCAGGTTTTGGTGTACTGTGTGATCGGGGAAACTTTGTAGGACTGTCACTCGTGGTCTGACCTTTGTACATTAGATAACGTAACGGGGTGTAGAGTGTTGTGGAGATGAGGTGTCGATTTGTCCGTCATTTCAAGGCTGACTAACTTGTCTATTTTCTGCTCTAGTGTGGTGAGGGTAGCGGCCTCTGCCAATATTTTGCTCTTGTGTTCCAACATTAGCAAGCCCTGCCACCATTGGAACTGGAGTAATTCATTTGCCAACCGCAGTTTGTTTTGTTTTGACAAGTAACTATAAACTCGCAAAATTTGGTCAGGGCTCGTAACCGAACTAACAATTGCGTGATTAACTCCGCCTTTTTCTGCCTCATAGAGTGAAAGTGCTGCCTGTGCACTTCTTTGTGCAACACCCTGACAGCGACGAGCTGTTCTTCTGTAGCAGAGTTGAGTGTCTCGATCCCCACAAGGTCGAATAGCAGTCTGTTCACCTCTGGGGCACACGCTGTCCTCAGCTCGTTCCGAATAGCTGTTGGGCCCGTTAATTCGCACAACTCTTTCGGGTCCATGTGTCAATAAATATCGCCCAGTCGCCGTCTGTTGCGTTCAGTCCTATCGTAGGTTTTCTGGCATGAGACGTGTTTGGCTGGCCACGAAGAAGTCCTTCCTTTCGTAATGCAATGTTTTCCTTTTGTAGTTCAACAAGTTGTTACATAGGCTGCAAATATTGCAGGTCCATAGCTGGTTTCGTCTCCATGTTTCAAAGTCATCATTTTGAACGTTGGTATTTTTTGCAGTTATCAAAAAAAATCCTTTCAGCGACGCCAAGTAGTGTTCTCAAGCAACGATTGTAGTCTGATCAATATTTATTATACAAATGTACAAATGTCTCATGGGCAACATGTGGAGGAGGCTGGTCTTCGCTTGCCTTATCGTTAACTTAGCTAGCCTCAAATACTAACCCAATCGTCCGTACATTATTTCTTTCAACAAAACATCTCATCCACACAATACTGCCATACACATACACCATAATGCCACATTCACTCTAAGAAATCCTACCTAATCCCCATATGTAATTTGTTGTGGTTGATAAAATCTAAAAATATATCCTCTATGTTCATGATATAAAATTATCTACAAAACTAAACAAAACTAATGTTAGTAACAGGCACTCCCAGAATCTAATCATGGCAGAGATAGCAGTTAACTGGACGAGAAAATACTGTTGGATTAAAATGATTTCCATGCACCCGTTCTACAATCACTCGCACTAAAACTCACACAATTAGACACAATAACAATTACGAAATCTCACTCTCGAAAATGAAAGACGTCTCACAGTTTAACCAGAAAACTGCAATTCACCTAAGTGGGGGAGGCGGAACAAACTAAAGAAAAAGAAAAATGGGGGGCAAAAAATAAGCCTACGATCATTTATACCCTAGCTAAGTTAAATCCAGCATCTTGAGCAAAAGAAAAACGACTTACACTAACCTAACACTAAATGACAAATGTTTACACCAGGCGACCAATATCCTTATTCCTATGTCACCTCCAGATGCACCTCTAAATTAGCCCCTCTCAAGCAAACCAAACACAAAACACTCAACCACGTTTCCGCTCTAATTTTGACTTTAAGCTGGTGCTTAAAGAACAAAATTAGTTGAGAAAAGGAAAACTTCTCACCTCCATAAAATTCCTTTTGTCAAGTAAACACAAGAACAAATAATGTTCATTCCTCTTCAACTGCGGCACAACTTTGCTACAAATGGAACTGGCCTCGAGAACAAAGAACTTTCCACCCAGAATCCGAACCACGTAATCTTCACTCAGTTCACACAACGGCCGTACGACGCTACGGTGGAAGAAGATGTGCTCTAAAGACTCAACGCCCCAACGCAATGCACACACTATAGCATAACTGCCAGCCCCGCTGCACAGAGCTTTTTGCCAACCCAGAGTACATTCCGCAACACCAGTCAGGTGAGTGATGCCTCATCGTTATTGAGACACCGCCACCCGGACAACCAATGCCACAGAGAGCTAAACTAGGGAACAACAGTCGGGTGTCGGAGAGGCTTTCCTTAACCCATGTGAAGTCTTTCAGAGCAAGTCAACACTCGCGATAGAAGGAGTACTTGGTCCGAGGAGTACAGCGGGTTTTTTCTCGACAACATGAACACTTCTCAAAACCGGAAATGCTTTCTTAGCCTCCAGAAGGGGCCGTTACCCTCGTCTTTCTGACACATTCGATCCAGGAACTTGAGCCACAGCATCTGTTGACGAATCTCAACGTCGGGCGTTCCTAGACCGCCCACAGACCGGCTGATGCACCGTAGGGCCTTTGTCACCCCACAAGAGGTGAAAAGACTCGAACCAATAAAATTAGCTCGGCGCACGAGAGTGGAAGTACCGAGAGCCCGTAAAGAAGGATGGTGTAGATATGCAAGGCACAAACCACCGCCCTTCCCTTTAAGGAAACCCTCCTATGAGACCACAAACGAACTGCAGCCTCGACCTTTTCTCGAACCTCCAACCAACTGGAAGTCAGGGCCAAACCAGACGCCGATATCCTGAGAGGCCCGTCCGTCCAAGTGAATGGTCCGGGAAGAGAGACTCCCTCCCGCACACCCAACCGCAAGCCCACAGACTTGTCGCGGTTGATCTTGGCTCCTGTTACCTCCTCATACCTGCAGATTTCCTTGCCAACATCGTCAATCTCGGCATTACTTTTCACGAAAGAGGTGACGTCAGCCGCATAGGCGGAATACCTGCCGAGGGTGTTCTCACCAGGAAGGGTAATTCCATGTAGGACCGGATTCTCCTTTAACTTGCGAAGGTAGGGATCCAACGCAAGAATGTACAATATCGGCGAAAGTGGGCAACCTTGACGAATGGGTCTGGACAACATGAAAGTTTTCGACCTTACACAATTCACTTCCACCATCGCACCGGAAGACTCTATACAAGAGACGGATTCAGGATCGAAAGTATGTCCGCAAAAAATCGACGGTCAACCCTATCAAATGCATTGGACTGATCTAAATTGATCAGCGCGGCCTCACTGTCGTCTTGTCCTACGATCAAGCGTGCCAGATGAAGGTTTTTACTAAATAGTCCGATCCTTCACAGCGCAAGTCTGCTCGAGGCCAATCAGACTAGGCAGGACTAGGCAAACGGTTGGCTAAGACCCTGGGCAAAATCTTTAACTCTGTATTCAACCTCGTTAAGGGCCGGAAATTATTAATCTCATCCCTTCTGTGTTTATTCTTGCAAAGCAACTTAATCACACCTCTGGTGAAGCGTTCGGGAATACTCCTGTTCTTCATCCATTAGTTAAAGACCGCACAGCAGAGAGACAAACACGTGCGACTGCCTCAAGTACACCTCACTGGGGAGTTCATCGATACCCGGAGTTTTGTCTCGTCCGACATGCTTCAACGCATCCCAGATTTCCTCCTCTGTTATCGGACCCTCGCATCCAGCCGCTTCAGTAGCCTCGAAGCGAGGAAAGTCAGCCAAATTTGTGTCGAATTGAGTCGGGCTCAGACCGAGCTCCTTGGTAAAAAAGATCCTGAAAATAAGATCGGAAAGCCTCAAATATGCCATCGTTTGTAGTCACGGTTGTCCATCCGGCAATGTGACGTTAGCGATATATCAATCTGCTTTACTTCGAACTTCTTCAGCTCGTAATTCAGCGGCCATATTTGCTGCCTCGGAAGACATCCCTAACTACAAGAGATTGATCCTTCTTAATAAGCAAAGAGGCCAACTCTGCCCTAGCTGCGGCTATTTAACATGATCTCCCGATTTTATAGCCCTTTCTACTCTAGATTCTTGTGCGGTTTGCACTGCTAATCTATCTCGGTTGAGTCGCTTACTATAATCAGCAGCAAGCGACCTAATGGTAGCATTAAAGTGTTCCCACCACTTATTCCCCGCCACAGAGCCCGTCAATTCCTGCATCAGAGTTAGTAACAGCTGGTCCTGAAAATCCTTCTAACCGAACAACGATGTGTTGAATTTCCAGTAGCCACCAATACTAATTCTAGGCTTAAGTTTAGACGAACCTGAATAAACTATGGTGTGATGACTTGGACACCCTAAGTCGACTCTCCTAAGATTCTGTCAATGTAGCATGTACGCAACACCGATACCCCTTTAGTCCAAGTCCAAACTACCTCCCGATGAAATTCATTCTTGAACATATCGACGAGATCCAACCTGTCGATAAAGTCTCGAAATGACTTAAAAATCGGTTTGTTAGTACCCAATCTATTCCCTGTTCGATCTTTATCGGGATCGAGTATGGCATTCCAGTCACCCGCTAAAATTACCCGACGAGATGTCGTCAGAAACGGATCGATCCGCCGAAGAAAGGCAGCCCGCTTCCTGGGATCATGGGGCGCATAAACCCCAATGAGACGAAATGCCTGATCTCTTATGGCAGCGTCCATAACACAAAGCCTGCCCTCCAGATCCACGAAGACAAGCATACAACAGCAAAGAACGGTTCACCAACCAAGAAACCTCCTAGAACACTGAAAAGAGGTCAAACCTCTTCACCAGTATACCATCATGGTCGCCAAAATAGAAAGGAGTCTCTTGTCCAGCACATATATCCCACTCCCATGTATTGAAGGTCGCGATTGAGTCTCACCCTGCAAAACTCCGACCTAAGCCCCAGGACATTCAAACTAGCTAAAAAGAGTGACAGTCAGATCTAATAGCCGTCTGCCTTAAAAATTAGGGTTGAGGATACCGACGGCCTCGCCCATTGTCCCTTGACCCATTTCATTCTTTATGTGATCGTTAATCGCCCCCCCCCCCCATATCCCACGGAAAAGTTAGCTTTAGTGTTCTATATAGGGAGGGGTAAACAAAAACTGGAACCTACCCTGAGCAGAATTGCCTCAAATTCTTTGCCTCCTCGTTGTCCCAGATTGCCTTTGACAGCCTCCTCCACCATTCCCCATGATCTGCCGGGACCCCAAGACAGTCCCGATGACAGTAAGTACCCGCTTTGTGTCCAGAAAATTCCGCGGGTTTTCTATGTCTTTATCGCCACACTTCTGCTTTAAGCCATGTATCCTGTTCCCATAGTTCTTAGCTCTTTCCATTTGGCTCGAAGTCACCCGGTAGACATTTACTCCGGTGTTATACGGCAATTTAGCCTTTCTCCTTTTCTCTCGAGATTCCATAGATGGGTTTCTATGCCTCTTTTGTGAGTTTTCTGATGGAGGTAATTGGGCAGGGAGGGAAAATTGGTGCACTGAGAGTGGGCATATTTTTAAGAGGGGACATATTCATAGGGGTTGGAGTCAGTTATTTTATTTATGGCAAACCAAAATGGTTTGCCAAATTTAATTTTCTATTTTTTTATTTTTGAAATAGTGTACTTTTTATTTTTCTAGCACTACAATCTCAAAAAAAATTGCCGGTACTAGCCAAATCTGTCCTCAAGGAGATCTGTTCGAAATTTACCAGGTAATACATACATCAATTTCAATTCTTCTGTGCAATATTTGGTTAGTTCTGGAATTGCATGAGTAGTATGATGCAAAGTTGTGAAGGTTTCATTTGTTAGATTCCCATTATTTTCAAGAATGCTATTCCAAGATTCTAACCAGTTGCAGAATACCTTGAGATATATATAATTGTTATCATTTACTTTAAATGGATTAGAATATTTATTGTTAAGCCGCCAAACTTTAAATGTTATTTTTACATTCAGTATTGTCCATCATGTATAAAATATCTTTATGTGTTCTGCAAAGTTAATCAAACATTTCTGTTTCGCTAAGGTTAGCAATCACTGAATAGTAAATTAGTTAAAAAATTGCAAAACTAATGAAACATTTTGCCTTTCAAATTGAGGTCAGTTTATAGCAATATTTCAAAATTGATTGAGATTACAGGTCATAAAACTTCTGTAAAGTACAAAATGGATATCTTAATCATGGTTTTCATTTTTTTCTAAAATTTTGGGAACATCGTACTTTTACTTTCATCTTTTTGACCAAGCCAGTTGTTTCTAATGCATTTAGTATATGAAATGAATCAAATATGAAGAAATCTAGATTTCATGACTAGATGTAGATATACAATTAAAAGTTTTGCTGGACTATAAAAGATAGAAACTTTCTTATCTATTGCATTATTATCTGTTATGGCTTATATTACTCTCTACAGTCTATGTCTTCAAGGTATTACACGTTTAACGTCAAATAAATTCTCAGCTTTAAGACATTTCATTGGCATAATATACACATATACACAACATCCTTGTATTGAGATAATACACTGCTAAGAATAAAAGCAAAAACACTTGTTGCAAACTCATTGCTATTGTCGATTAAGCCAACAACATTACCAACTTTATAATCAAAATAATGTTTTAGGTGAATTTCATCTATGAGTAAAGATACCCTAATGTCTTTTTCCTCTAGTAACTTATATCTAACGCATAAGAAAGTTGTGATGTTGCTCAACTATAGGATTCACATAGGTTGATAAGGTTAGTCTTCTAGTGACTGAATAACTAGTTAAAATTATATTTTTGGTGTATCTTAACAGCCTCTACATACCACAATGAAGAAAAAGCTCATAATTTCTGCTGAATAATCAAACTTAGTCTATGTCATTAATCTTAGCTGTTCATATATAACTTTAACTGCATAAAAACATCTAAATGACTTGTCTTGCACTAATAATAGAAAGGACATTACCAAATGTAATATTGGTAATCACACCAATCACACTTTGAGGTTTGGCTTGACATTCTTCTATGTCTATTTTTTTCTTCTTTTATGTGCTGTGTCCTTTCAGAACGTAGGCGATCATGGCTCTCCACTTCACCTTATCCCTTGTAGTACTCAATAAGTTTTGTCCTTTTGCTACTTCTCCCAGGCCCTGTTCTGCCATCCAATTGCTTAAGCCCGCTAAGTATATCATGCGTTACTTTTCCTTGTTTCTCTTTCCCTCTATTCGCCCTGTGAGTATTAGATTCTCCAAGCCCTCCTTTCTCATTACGTGTTCCAGAAATTTCAGGTGCATCTTCCTGATGTTAAGTATAAGTTTCCTTCTTGTTTGCATTCTCTCCAAAACTTATTATGATTTGCAATGAGCCTTGGCGTTGTCTAGCATGGAGTAGAAAGATTCGATCCCTTCTTCCTTACTTTGTGCTGTGGGTTCATAACACTATTATGATAGCTACGTTGAAAGGCTTTCAGCTTGACTACAAGAATTCTTTCGGATAATTCGTAGTATCCTTGAACACATTTCTTGAATTCGTGATCTAGTGTCAATCCAATTCCTTTATCGTTTTTCTCTCCGCCTGTAATCCTATGATTGTCACTGACAAAATCTCCGTTGTTTGGCGACCTAATTTCACATATACCTAAGCTGTTGATTTTTAGACGATTCATCTCCTGTTTTACATTATCTAAGTGGCCATAGTTCTTCAACGTCCGAACGTTCCATATCCCAAGAGTTATTTTTTGTTTGATGCGTGCAGTCGCTTGATAACGGTCCGGTGACACCTGTCGCTCATGTCGCTCCTTTCCGGGCAAGTAATAGGTCCCGATGAATTACGCTGTTTGTGCTAGCAGTCGCTGGATGATGGTCAGGTGACACCTGTTGCATATGTCGGTCCTAACCAAGCAAGGAGTTAATTCCTAAAGACTTAACCCCCTTCATGTCGTTTGGTTTCACAATATGTATGTTATTTGCCACAATATTTCTTGGAATTAATAGTGAAGAGGTTTCCCGTTGCCTTCTCCTCGGTGGTTTATGGATTCACCGCCTCCAGTTAACTGACTGTTGACTTTGTTAGGTCTTATTTTTCGTCTTACTGTATCACAAAAAAAGAGTCACCCCATAATGTTTGCGAGTAAAAGGTTTGTGAGTCAGAGTACAGAATAGAATAATAAGTTTTATCTTAGCATAAATCCGATTACCCATTAAAACAATACGCGATTATGGAGGAATCATATTAGAGTCACACTAGTTACCAAAAACCCGAAGTAAGATGTTTTCAATAAGAATTTCCAAAGTATTTGTATCACTTACATGGTCAGAAATAACATACGCCCCTCCAGTATTAATTTCTACATCACCACAGAACACATGCACTACAAAAACTGATTGACTGATTTTTGCATATGGAGACTTGATAATGTGATATATAATAAGAAGAGTCTTGGATAAGTATATTTCATTTTGATCAAAGGGGATCCCTGGAGTGTACAAAACCCACAATGAAAATTTGTTTCCCTTTGATTTAAATTAAATTTAAATTTGAACAAGGAAAGGACTCTTATACACAAATATAGAAGGAGAACGCCAGAAGAGGGAGGTCACATTGGCAAGATCATTGAGTAATATTGAAATGGATCATTTTTCTCCACAAATTATAACAATGATTTAAAATCAATCATCATTTTCTCATAAAAAATATGTGTGACATGCAGCAAGGTGTGGGTAATTCGGCTAGTGTAATATAAAACATGTCAATAACCTAATGGAATAATCATCAAAATAAAAATGCATTTTTAATCTATTTATTGTTTGCTTGCTCTTTATTTATTTACTTAAAGATGTAAGGTAGAAATCGAACTCTAGTTTGCTTTTCTTTGTCCATCCAATATGAAATATTATTCTATCAATTTCAATTGTGTCAGTATTGTAACAGAATAAAACGTTTTTATAATAATATTATTTGCTTTTATAAATTAATAGTGAATAAAGTTCTAAAATAAAAACTGAACCATTTTTTAAATTATATTTTTAAAAAAGTATTCTATGCTTTAAAAAAAAGCCAAGAACCATTCATTTTCAGCAGCTTCATTTTGGCTTACACTACTTGTGGTGACATCACATTTAATCAAACTGGCATTCTATCTCAGTAGTGTTGATTCCAACCTGTTCTGTTTTGTTCAAGTACTGTCTCAGGCATTATCAAGAATCATGTTTTGTCAGTGTGTTAGACAAAATTCTATTGGCTACATCCTGACATTTCTTTTACAGAAAAAGTTTGAAGGAGCCCAAAATGATGTCATGTGTAACATTTAAAGAAAGTGTGACTGTACCTGAAAAGTATGTAACTAATATATGTAGTTTATGCTCTGTTTAAAAAAAAGAAAGCACCAGGATGTAACTATTAATTAGATATGTGATTCATTCCTTTGCACCTGGCTTCCTTGGCATTGCTCTGGAGATAACTCTACTAAAGTTTTTTGGTATTTCACTGCTGTCATATATTTCATTTATGCTCTAGTACTATTTCCATGAGTATTCAGAAGAACTACATTCTTTAGTTCCTGCCATGCCACACACACTGTAGTGAACCACCCTCATTCCCTTAGTATTTAACTGATGAAATGTAAGTTCCCCTCAAGCAGCTTCTTCCCATAAAAAAACTGCCTTGTGGAACCAAATCCCAAGAGGTTTCTTCCCCAATCACTACAATCTTAACCTGAGGTTAAGTTCTTCTACACATATCTGTATAAGCTGTAACTCTTACTCTGTAATGCTTTACCTCAAGTGGCTCTCAGGCTTTGTACAGTGTGAACATTACTATAAAAAAATTAAATAATGTGTTTCCAGCCTGGTCCATTAGTTGCAGTGATGAATGGAGCAACACTTTCCTGCTGACACAAAAGGTTAAGTAACAGTAGTCATAGTAGTTATTTTTTATTTTTTAGGGGTACCCTCAACTTTTGCAAGCTTTATTAGTGGCCCTAGGCAGTGCTTTTTAACCTTCATTTTCTTGTCAACATTCACTTTTTTCTACCTACATTTATATACGTTACAAATTAAACTAAACACAACTGAAAGGATGAAAAAATTTCATGGATTTTGATGTCATTCTGGGGTTTTTTTTGTCCAAATCTGTGAATTTGTTTGGCTTATGTTAAGTTTTGAAAAAAGCACTAAATTGCTGCAAAACATTGTTGATTTATTTAAGATGGAATGTTCTATTATAACATGTCTCTAAAATTTGTATTTAGATACATTTTATTTATTTTCAATTCTTCTAGTTGAATTGTTCACCTGTAGTGGCATGGGGTTTAGGAGTTAAAATGAATAGTTCATTTATCTATGCCAAGAAGATTAATGAAGGATAATAATGATGAGAAAACACATGGTAATTTTAACAAAACAAGATAAGAAATTTATTCACAAATTTTCACACTTGAAGTAGTGTCAGTAGCTCATTTCAGGAAAATAAATCAGAATTCTTAAAGTTTGTAGTTTTAAGATATTGTCATGAAAAAGAAATGTTCATAAAACAGATTAAATGTTCTGCCACAAAATAATACTCAAAAATGTTTAAGACAAAGATAAGAGACTTTGTTGCTCATGGGAGGATTATATGCTTTGCATACATTCAAAAATAGATGAAGAGAGATAGTTTGAAATACTTAGCTTTCTTGGATTGTTGACAGAAAATTCTTTGAAGTACCATGTGCTGGTTAGAGGCCAATAATATAATTGACAAGTAATTTTACACTAGTGAGTACTTCAATGCTGGTCACAAGGAACTGAAATGAAACCTTTTGCATAAGTTCAGATATTCTTCTCTGATTAATTTAATTTTTCTCCTCATTTTATATAAAAAAGAATCTGTGAATGCTTGCTATTTTCTTTCCTTCTTGGCTCTGTGCAGCTAATTTTTGCAAATG
The DNA here is from genome assembly GCA_903632075.3 of Acanthosepion pharaonis. Lineage (NCBI taxonomy): Eukaryota > Metazoa > Mollusca > Cephalopoda > Sepiida > Sepiidae > Acanthosepion > Acanthosepion pharaonis. The sequence goes on from CAHIKZ030002868.1 coordinate 158,618, forward strand.
CAAGGTTTTCATTGGTCCAAAAACAATTTCACATAGGCTCACAAATTTCTTTCCTTCTTCTCAGCTCACCAGTTAATTTCTGTGAAAGGCAAAAATCTCACATAGGCTCATAAATTTCTTTCCTACTTCCTCAGTCTTCCAAATTTGAAGGGGTTTATTATTATTTCGCACTCATTATACATTTCATATGATCCATTACTGTACATAATTAGGTTACAATAAAATTGGTATTTTATATGAATACTACTTTATGAAAATTTAGATGTAGTAGAGTGGGGAACCCCACTGGCATAATTCCTTTTGAAAATATTTCTTATTACCATAGAAAACTTTCAGGTGGAAGTAAAGACAAATGATGCAGTATTCTTCCTGTCTGATGACTCATGTGAATTTTGTTTTGCCCACCGAAATCAGATTACTTCAACTCTATTTGTGAGAGGGTTGAAGACAGCCAAAAGAAATCTTGATAAAATGTTCAGTCTAGAGCAGAGGTTCCCAACCATTTTGGCATCATCAAAAAGTGAAAAACTTTTCCATCACCCACCTGTATAGTAAATATTCAAATGCATACCAAAATTGTTTGGTAAAAGTTTATTATAAATTGACTGTATGATGAAAAAATACCAAAGAGAGATAACAACTTATGTGGCTGCTGCTACTGCTATTAAAGAACAAAAGCAAACCTGACCATTAAAAACTATATAATTTAGTTATATAATTGTAGTATCATATGCAAATTAGACAGACAAGTATAAATAGAGAACAACTGGCAAACATGGGGTGGCTATGCTTAGAAAACCCGGTTGCTATTCAGGACACAGAGAACTGTACTATGAAAACTACTATGCAGAGAGATATGCAAAACATAACAATGGCGTTGCCGATAAAATTAAATTAAATTTGCTGGACGACTCAGAAACATGGATAATAACTTTCACTGCATTTGCAAGAATGAAAAAATTAAGAGACATAAAGACCAATGGAGGAAAGAACGAGATAACAGATTTATTCCTTGCTACTGCTTGGTGTGAAGCTGTAAAGAGAATTTCAACATTATGTTACTCGAACGAATTATTTGATGAAATTATTAAAATTATGAAAAAGAACATAAGACCAAAGAAAAGGTTGGTCATCACTGAAAGAACAAAGTTTTTAGAGATAAGACAAGCACCTAATGAGTCCATTATATAATACTTACATACATTGAAAGAACAAGAATTTAATCAACCAAAAGAAGAATTCAAAATGTACAGGACAAGTATGACCAAATCCAAAATTAAATGTAGATATTGTAGAAAAAAATCATGAGAAAGACAAGTACAAATGCCCAGTTCTAGGAAAAATATGCTCAAATTGCAAAAAAAAGAGATCATTTTCAGAATATATACAAATACAAAAAGAAAAGAAAGAGTACAAATGGTACAAAACCCTACTGAAGAAGAAGCTGAAATATTTACAATGAATACACAAAAAAGAAATAGAGAAAAAATAAGGTGAAATGGACAAATATTTAACATGCAAGTTGATACAGGCAGTGAAGTCAAGTTGATACCAAAAAATTTCTGGACAAAATTAGGATAAACTAAATTAAAAAAAAGCAGCACCCAGTTAAAGCAATTTGATGGAATGATTATAAAAATAATGGGTGCATTTCAAGGCAATTTTGAAACTGACAAGCGTTTTGAAATAATTCCCATTACAGTTGTAGAATGGGAAAAAGATCAGGAATTACTAGGAATTGATGTCTTAAAAGTAGATACAGCAAGACTAATCAATTCCATGGAAGCAGAAGAAAGAAAATGAAATAGGATTATTGAAAGGCATTCAGCTAAAAGAAAATTATCACCCAAAATATATAGAGTCAAGAAAAGTTCCAATTCATATCCTACCTTTGGTAGTAGCCAAATTAAACAAAATGATGCAAGGCATACTAGAAAGAGTAACTCAACGTGGTAGCAATTGGGTGTCACTGACAGTAGCAATAAAGAAATCTGACTGAGATTTAAAGATATGTAGTGATTACAAGATAGGGGTAAATCATCAGATATGTTCAGACTCTTTTCCTTTGCCAAATATTGAAACTGTGAACCATGAGTTAGCAAAAATAGAACACTTTGCAAAAATTGATCTTGACAGCATACCACCAAATAGAAATTGATGAGAAATTCAAGAAAATCACCATGATAAACACCCCTATAGGCTTACTAAGATGGACTTGTCTACTGTTTGGTGGAAAGTCTTCAAGCCATATTTTTCAAAAAGCAATTGAAAGAGTCTTATCAAGAAAAATAAAAAATATAATAATATACCAGGACAATATAAGTGTAGGGGCAAGAACTAAAGAAGAATTAAAATATAAAACAGCAAATTTTAATGAGATTAAGACAGGCATGACTGTAAACAAAGACAAGTGTAATTTTGACTGTAAGAAAATATCATATTTAGGATATCAAATATCAAAAGAAGGCATAACTTCCTGACAATAAGCTAACAAAGAAAAGAACAGAAATAACTGCTCCAACAAATAAAAAAAAATTAGAATCCTTTTTAGGGTTAATAAATTTTTGTAGTAAATACATGCCAAGATACAGCAACATAATAGAGCCATTTGCAAAATTATGCAAAAAAACAATGAATTTAACTGGACTCAAAAGTAAACTATCGCTTTTGAAACACTAAAGAAAATACTGAGGAACTAACCAATAATAAAAGTTTTTGATCCACAAAAAGAAGTAACATTAACCGCAGATGTGAGTGAAAAAGTGATTGCTACTATTCTATCACAAGAAGAACACCCAATCACGTACATATCAAGAAAGTAGAAACTAACTACTCAAATATTGAAAAAGAAGCACTAGTGATTGCATGGAGCATGGAAAGGGCACAAAACTTTTTATAGGAAAAAATTCTTATTAAGATTGGACCACAAACCATTAGAATTCATATTTAACACCAGAAAAGAATTGCCAAAAGTCGCATCATCAAGAATTTTAAGATGGGCAATAAAAATCATGTCATTTGATTTTGACATAGTATGCATAAAGGGGAGCACTATCCCTCAACTAGACACTTTATCAAGATTACAGTTCAAGAATGAAACAAGAAAATACCAAAGATAAAATAATAAACTAGGTTGAAATGGACATTCTTCCTCTTAATAGACTCAAAATAGAAACAAAGCAAGACCCAATATTAAGCAGAATAGTAAAGAGAATAAAAAATAATATATGGAGCAATTGTTCAATAGCAGAGCAACCCTTTAAAGAAACAAAGCAAAAACTAACCATATAAAATGGCATAATATACAATGGAGATATAATTGTATCTCCACAAACACTGAGAAAGGACATATTAACAGGAGTACATGTTGACATGCATTGTGGTATAACAGCAACACAAAAAAGATTAAAGTTACAAGCTTGGTAGCCAGGGTTTTCAAAAGATGTAGAGGAATACATTAAGAGATGTCCAAAATGTACAGAAAAAAAAAAAACTTCAAGCGAGCAAAAATTTACTCATGGCCCAAGGAAGCAGAGCCATGGCTTAGAGTCCATATGGATCATGTGCATATCAAAGATAGGGGATTGTTCATAGTATTAGTAGACTAATGAAAGAAAAGGTATGGTATAGAAAGAATAAAGAGGCTAATCTAGATGAAGCAAATTTCCTGATACAAAAAGGAAACATCACTTGAGAAAAAATAGACAACATATACTGGCACATACAGATCAGTTCAGAAGCAGAAATGAACTGGATGACATAGAAATGGAAGATCAAGAAGAGACAGAAAGTTACAAAAGTGGAACAGAACAGGAAATGGAAGTGAGAATGAAATGACAGACGAATGAAGAAGAAAATAAGAGAGACTGAGATCACTATTAAAGAGAAAACAAGAAAGTCAAGAGGAAGGACAACACAATACAAAATAATCAGGAATAGTAAAAGAAAAAACAAGGGTATACAACCTCACTGATTCAGGGAGGTGTAGTATCATATGCAAATTAGATATGAGAGAGATATGCAAAGCATAACAATGGTTAAGCTTAGTTCTATGGTTAGAATAAGTATTGACAAAAAAATTAAGCAATTTTTGTTCATAATTATAAATATTTTTTTTTATGTCTAATGCTAAAATACAATTTGAATGTTAATGACCCTTCACAAAACTATAAAAAATGCCAAAATATTCCTTGTTTGTGGGGATATTTATATCCTATCTAAGAGTGTGACTCAGTTATTCCTATTCAGCCTCTTGATTTTTTATACAGGTTCTTTTCATATCTCCTTTGAATATTTTTTTCAGGTGGCATATGTTGAAATATCTTTTTAATATTCAAAAACTTATATCACCTAGCAAAGTTTCCAACAGCCCACTATTTTCTGTTCAGTTACTCATCACCCACCCAACAGTTAAAATCGACCACCGGTGGGTGATATCAACCAGGTTGGGTTTAGAGTCTCTGGGACTAGAAGATGAAGATACCTTATGTGATTTTGATAAAGAGCAAGTAGAACAATTAAAAAAATCTATTAATTTAAAAAATGGCATTTACTATATTGCACTTCCCTAGAATAAGGATCAATTAAGATCACTTCCTTCTAATGATGCTGTCTAGGTTTTGGATATTGTAGTTAAAAGTTCAGAGAAGAAAGTCTTGCTTCACAATTATTTGACTCTTTTTCATGAGCAGGAGAAAGAGGGAATCGTGGAACATATATCTGTTTTCCTTAAAGATTATAGTAAATATATTTGGATACCTCATAGGCCTGTGATTAAAAGTTATGAACAGACTATCACTAAAATTAGACAAGTATTTAAGTGTTCAATTAAAAGTGGCTTTGCACTCTCATTTAATGAAGCTGTTTATCCTGGTGCCAATTTGTTGAACATGTTAGATTTGATAATGTCATAAATATACTTTCTTGGTTGATATTAGAATAGCCTTCCTTATGATCAAGTTAAAAAAAATGAAAATAATAAAAATAAGTTTTGCTTTTTATTGAAAGAAGATGAAAATCTAGTTTTCTAGATATACAACTTTGATCTTTGGGTTTATTGAATTTTGTTATCCAAAACCAGGTTAACAAATAACCTAATGATTTATGTAGATATGTTAAGAGATCCTTTTTATGTTGATAATTTGATTAAGATAAGTGATTTTCCTGAAGAATTGATATATTTATATAAAAGAATGCATGAAAATAATGGCAGACAGAAGTTTTGTGTTCATGTAACTCAAATGGCAAAAAATTAAAAAGTAATAGATGATAAAAAACTGTAGAACATAGTAGTAACTTAGAAAAAAATAAGGATAAATATAAATAAAGATACTTTAGAATTTTCAATAGATGTTCTAGATTCTTCTGCCAATACAAAAAGAAAAATACTGTCACAAAATTCAAGTGTGTTTAACCCTTTGTCTTTGTTTTTTTGTCACTGACAATTAAAGGGAGAATACTTCTAAGTGTCTTGTGGAAATTAAAATTTTCCTGAGATTATACCAATGAATACCAAAAGACTTGGAATAATTTATCTAAAGAGCTTGTACAGTTCTTTAAAATTTCCCAGATATGCAGTTGTCAGTTCAATTCTTGCAGAATTGTATTTATTTTGTGATACCTCTAAAAAAGCTATATTGGTTGTACCTAAATTTTTGCTAAGGCTAAGATAGTACCCATAAAAACAAATTATTTGCTTTCACCTGAGTTATTATCTTTGTACTTAGCTGTGAAATTCATAAAGGACATCAAATGTTTGTATCAAAGATATATTTGTTGTTGTTGATGTACAAATAGTTTTATCTAGGTTATTTTCCAATAACATAAAAACCAAAAACCAGTTTGTCAAGAATAGATTAAAAAACATTAAAGTAACCCTAGAGGAGTTAAATTCTAAATATGGGTTATCAGTAAAATTTAAATATGAGCCTTCCTCAGAAAACCCTGCTGATCTAATGACTTGAGGATTGATTCTTGATATTTTAAAAAAAAAAATTAAATTTTGAACTTCTGGTCCTTCTTGGTTAAATAAGAATCCAGTATCTTTGCCTGAAAGTGGTCTACATTGCTTGAGTGATTGTAACAAGGAGATTATTCTATAGTACAATGCTATCTATGCTAGTTTTTAGAACCAGTTATATCTTTAGAGAAATATTCTAAGTTATCTAAATTAATAAAACAATAGTGTTTACATTCACTAATAAATGAAAACATTCTGATGTAGATCCTAAGCAAGATGCTAAGATATATCTGCTAAAATTAATGCAGAACCAATCATTTAGTAAAGAAATTCAATATCTACCACATTCTCAAGCTAAAGAAATCCCTAAGTTAGCAATGGATTTAAACTTGTTTCAGATGAAAATGGTATTTGTTCTAGTAGAATAGCTAAGACTAAAATCTATTAGTTTGACATTATTTACCCAGTATTGTCTCCAAAACATGATTTAAGAAGACTAATTATAATGAACACTCATGAAAGATGCCAGCATCTAGGAATTTCTAATACTCTTAATAAGCTGAAGCTGTCTGGATTTTGGATTCCTAAGGCCAGATAAACTATTAAAAATGACATTTCCAGTTGTTATCTTTGCAGAAAATATAATACACTTTCATTTAAATACCCAAATTAAACTAATCTTCCTAAATATAGAGTGAACTTGATCAAACTTTTTTCACGTGTTGGAATACAGGACATTTAATGTTGAAAAAATGGAAAGGGGAGAAATATATATATTTTAATTTTCACCTGTATGAATATAAGAGTAATTTATATTAAACTTGTTAGGGAAATGAGTGCTTGAAAGTTTGTACTAGCCTTTATAAGATTCTCTAACATTTATGAGATTCGCAGTCACATTTATAGTGATAATGCTAATTCCATTGTCCCTGGATGTAAGTTAATTAAAAAAAATTTTGAATGTAGAGTTTTTAGATAGATTTTCCAACTTTAGTATTAAGCACATCACAGTACCTTTATATTCAGCTTGGATGGACAGTATCTGGGAATGCATGATCAGGACTGTCAAATAATGTCTTTATAAAACCTTAGGAAGATATCAAGTGACGTAATATGAACTACTCACTATTCTTTCTGACATATAAAAGGCAATAAATTCCCAACCACTAAATTATTGCTGTTCTTCTAATTCAAGCTTAGAATTAATTATCTCCATTTGTTTTTATATCCTCTTTCTAAAGATTTGCTGTTAAACTTGGATGTTGAAAGAATTGTTATGTCTGAACCCTCTCAATGGAAAAATATAATTAAATCTCTAAAGATAAGGGATTATTCAGTAGATAATTTTTTTAAATTGTGGTATAAATTAATCTCTTCTAAGTTTAAGAAAACAATGTAAGGATCTGTGTGAAAACAAATGTGAAAACATTATTAAAGTGAACAATGCTGTAATCATAAAGAATCCAGCTAAGCCTTGTCCTTAATGGCAATCAGGAAGAGTAGTTGAGCTTATATCTGATAATGACAAAAGGGACCACTCAGTTATAGTTAAAAGAGGAGATGATTTAACTCGAACTCATTGTATAAGCTACATTCATCCTATGGAATAACTTTCATCCAGTCCATCCAGTATCTGAAAATGAACTTGTTTCCAGCCTCTAAGGGGCATGGATTCTGTCAGAAAAACTGAAAGCTAAGATAAAAAATAAAAAATCTGACCCTAAAAATTCATATATTTGGCTTGTCATATTACAAATTTGTGAAGGTCCTGTTGATAATGTGGAAATAAAACTTTGTGTAAATGGCAAATGTATGGTATAAATAAAGAAATGAAATTTGTTCTTGCTTTGTTCAAAACTATGTTTTCAAATATGGTTCAAATATTGTGGTAAAAATGTTCTTACCAAATATTGTACTATTAACTTCTATGAAAAAAAATAAATCCTTGTATGATATATTGCATATTTACTGTAAAAGATATTACACTTTCTGTACTTATTGTAAAAAAAAAAATGTTTAAAACATTTTTCTAAACTTCAGTAAAAGAAGGCAGCAAGGAGGTGGCAGTGCAATGATATGGGGTAGAATTATCAACCAAACCATTAGTCACCCTTTGAAAGTTGAAGAAGGAGTTAAATGCTAACTATTGTAACTTCATAGACAAGACTTTCTTTGCCTTGCAGTTTCAAATTGAAGTATGTATTTATGCATGACAATGCTCCTTCTCATGTACACACAAATTTTTTTCATCATAAAAGGTTTACAGGAGAAAAGATAATGGAATGGCCATGATCAGGTCCTGATATGAATCTATGACCAGTTGTGAAGATGAAATTAAATGATGACAAAAAATATGACAGAAAAATCAGGTATATGAGAAGCAATTAAAACCACCAGGTCAGAAATTGAACATGCTGAAGTAAATAATTTAACAAAATCAATGGATTGCTGGCTGTTATTGAGAAAAAGAGTCACTATATTAAGATTTAAATCAAGGATCAGCAACCTTTTGAAGAGAGTGGACCAGACAAAGTGTTTCAGTGAAGGGCTATGATATCAAATGTACTATAATAAATTCTCAGCCTCAGACCACTCTGTCCAGAAAACTGCCTTGGTCTGGAGGTTTAAAGAAAGAACAACAAAGTTAATGTATATTATTTAAACAAGATTCATTATTTTAAAAACAAGATAACAACTAATACAATCAACAAAAAATGCAAATTACTTACTACAAAAGAAATACAGTTAGAAATGGAAAATTATATAATGAGACACTTGTTTCTGTTTATTGTTTGATAACTTCTCAACATCAGGTGAAATATTTGCTGATGACAGGAGCAAAACATCATTGATGTGGTCATCACCCAACCTTGTACTTTTAGTATATTTCATTTCAGAAAAAGTTGTTCACAAGCATATGTACTTCCAAATAATTATACCATCATTTTTTCTTTATTAAATAAGCTTTTATATTTTCTGCTTGGCAAAAGCATATTTCCTGTAGAAGTCAGCAGTGGATTCAGAATTAAATTTTGATTTAAAAAATTCATCACATTGTAAGTCACTTAACTCCTACTGAGATTTTTCTGCCACTTGTTCCACATCTGTTTCATAAGGAATACCAAATAATTTAAATTGATTTCCAGCAATACTGAAAGAAAATTCACTTCTCAAATCCTGAATAATGTTGTCTGGTATCATATCTTTCTTGCAATTTTGAAGATTTGGAAAATGAGAGGAATTTCCTTTCTGAAGTTGTGATTCCCATTTTCTTTCAAAAACAGTAATTTGACTAAACATTACAAATATATGCTTGTACTTTCTTTGAAGTTCAAGACTCAAAGTGGTCACATGGGTCATGATATCCACTAAAAATTCTAAATTGACAATCCACTCTGGATTCTGAAAGTAAAAATTATCTTGGTTTTTACTCTCCTAAATCTCTCTTCTCTCAGTGCATATACTCATTCCAGCATTTTTCCATGGTTAAACCATCAAACATTTGAAAAATATGTAAGGTCACAATGTTTTAGAAATTCTTGAAACTGGTGGTGATTTAGTCCTCTTGACAATATAAAATTCACTGTTTTCACTGTCATAATGTCCTTAAAATTCGATGACTTTGCACATAATGCATCCTGATGGATAAGGCAATGAAGTTTGAATAGTTTGTGATCAATACCAATTTGTTCCTGAAACAATACAACAAATGCCTTTTTTTCATCACTAGTGCAGATGACACAATATTGATAGCAAACATACAAAAGTAACTACAAGCACTTATACAGTAGGTGTTAAAGGAAAGTGAAAAGTATGGGCTAAACATCAATTGTAAGAAGACAGAATGTATGGCTGTCAGCAAGAGTAACAGCCCAAGATGTGAATTATAAATTTAAGATGTCAAAATTAAGAAACTACTGAAATTTAAATATCTGGGAAATGTTTTATCAGATGAAAAATGTGACACTGAAATCTGAAGTTACATTGGAATAACAAAAGATACCTTCCAAAAGCTAAGCAAAGTATTAAGAAACAAAGATTTCATTACAAATTGCTGAACTGTTATGTAATATCAATCCTCCTGTATGACAGTAAATGCTGGACAAACTCCTCACACATGAATAATAGACTTAACGGAAATGTGGTTCTACAGAAGAATGATGAGAATACCATGGACTGAACATATGAGAAGCACAAAATTTTAAGGAAAATGGAAACAAAAAGGCCACAGCTACTTATAATTAGAAAGAGACAGAATTTATGGGACACATAATGAGGAAAAGGGTTTGGACTTGGAGAATATGTCACAGAGCATACGGAAAACTAAAAAAAAAGCAAAGGGATACAGAGGAAAGCAGTAAATAACCTAACTAACGAGCTAGTGTATGGTTGGCAGGACAGGGATTAGGAGTGACAGTAACAAAAAATAAACCTTACTAAGAGCTACAAAGGACAGGAAATTGTGAAGAGCTATGAATGCCACGTCCTGAAGCGACATGGCACCTAGAAGAAAACGTGAATCAAATGCCAAAAAAAAAAATGATTTAGCAGTTTAGGAAGAAACAACTACAACTAATTAACGTTAAACGTGTCAAAAGTTGTTTGATAAAATTATTTTAAAAAAATTAGCTAGTGATTACTCTTCTTACTTTTTCACTTTTCAAAATATACAGTGTCATAGGACAAATGGATATATAAAAAGTGAAAAATGCAATGAATCTCGTTTTGCTTTGTTTATGGTTTTTGTTTTTCCTTTTCTTCGTCTATAAATAATCTTGACCGGGTAAATAAAAATCACTAAATTGAATCCAGGACAAAATTTATATGAAAAACGGAATTGGAGATTCAATGCATAAAAAGGTGGTAGGGATTTGCGAGGGGTAGTCTAGGTGTTTCTTTTCAAATGAAATTAATTAAATTTTCTTTTAAGATTCAAAATTCGTTTGTTTCATTGAATTTAATGCATGAAAATTAAATGAGTTGAAAGAAGTGAGTTATCACTAGTTTTTCGGCTTCATCAAAAATGCAAGTCATTTAGTCATTCAGATACGAAATAAAAACATTAGGTTCTTTAAAAGGTTACCAAAAGGGACGATTATTATATTCAAATACTAACGAGATAGATAAGATAGGGAGGTAGTAGTTGAGAGCTATATTTAGAAAAATAACTGCTCCCAACAGTTCCCGAAGTAAATTCAAAATGTTAACGAGACGTAGAGAATTATTTTAAAAGCAAATTTAATGTTTAACGTCGTTTCCAGATATGTCAAAAATGAACAAAAAAGTTATAGACTTTTTGAAAAAAAGATTAATTTAAAATTAAAACTAAATTTCTAGATTTAAGGACCAGTCCACTCCATTCCAGACCATAATTAAAATTTAATATTTTAAAACCTGTGAAAAATAGAAATATTTATTTTAGTAATCTTATATTTAAATTTAATGAATGTTTTAGAAAATTTCAAAAAATGAAGTTTTTGACTTGAACTGTTGTTTATCCGGTCCGGGAGAAAAATGACTTGACTAAATAAAAATGTAAAATTAAAATAAAAAGAACTGATCATACGTACAGTGCTGATAATAAATTAAAAGAAAACTTTAAGAATAACAGCTTTTAATTTCAATAAATTTAATTTGCCTATTATTGTGCTCTAGATCCGCATTCAATTTCAATTTTAGGGAGTTAGGCTACTAATTTAAAAAAGTAACAATTCAAGAGTTCAATAATGTGAATGTGATATTGTGTACTTGTGATATTGCATCACTATTTTTAGTCATATGCGTTTTTAGTCGACTGCTTTTTCGTTTTTTGGGGTTTTTTTTTTTGGTTTTTTTTTAAAAAGAAAAGATTTTGTTGGTCCGGTAAAAACGGTGGTGAACGCGTAAAAAAAAAAAAAAGAAAGAAAATAAACACAATATTTTAGAATTTAGAGTAGAGTAGACAAACTTTTAAGCCGGTCGAATAATTAAAAAAAAAATTATAGCTTCAACTTCATTGTTAAAAAAATTATTTTTTGTGAAAAATAATTAATTTGTGAACATTTTGCTAAAAAATAACGTTTTAAAATGAAAATAGTAACTTTATTTCACGTGTTTTTTACTGAGTATTGATATTTTGAACAACTTAGTACAATTTTGTTTGAGCCAATAATAATTTAACTAGAAAATAAAAATAACAGAAAAGCAAACATATAAACGAGGTTTTTTATTGTGAGAGTCTATTTTCCGAATTAAGCACCGAAAATTTCGTCATTTCCAGTAACCTTCTCTTTCTCTTTTTTATTCGAGATGATAAAGGATTCTGTCTCTATTTATTTATTTTTCTTCCTCTTCTTCTTCATCATCAGCGAACGCCGACTACTTCCGGGCAACTGTTGATGCGGGAGAGTTTTATTTACGTCACCCGCTGGATTTTCACCGCCATCTTTGAAAAAAAAAAAAGTAATAAGCAAAACAAAAACAAAAAATTTAAAAATAACAAAGGAGAAAGAGCGAGAGCGCTTTGTATTAGCATTCGACTTGGGATAAGTTTATACTTTCCAATTTAGATGTTTCGTTCAGGACAGGAGTAATAGGTTACTTTACAAGTTGGTAAGTAGTTTATTTTTATTGCAGTTTGCGTACACGCGCCATAGCTTCATATCGGATCCTTGCTGAACTTAGATTGAAATTCCGCTACATCATTAATATTGGTGGTTGTTTTTTTTAAATATGTAAACCATGAGATTTTATTTTGTTCGAATATGTATAGCTAAACGAATTATAACGACTTTTATTATCACTGTCGTTCTATTTTTAAAGAAAATGCATTTAAATTATTACACTTGCTTCTCATCTTTTTGCACTGGTTATATTCTTGAACACCTGCAATCAATGTATACATTTTATTATTCTGCTAAAACACGTGTAGAATATTTTATGACATTGGAAAATTTCAGAATGTTTATAAGTTTATAAAAAGCCTCTTAATATTTCAAGTCATTTTGTTTAAGAGCTTGTTACCAAAATAAATTCTGCCTAAGTAACTAGTTCTGAAACTTCATAAATCATGAAAACGTATTTTTTTTTTTTTTTTTTTTTTCAAAGTTTTATTTTATCAAATACAACTTCATTTATACCTTTTATTAATTAAACGCTTTAATACCCATTTTTGCTTTCATGATCTTTAATAAAAGCGCCATTTTTTTTTTTTTTTTTTTTTTTTCTCCAAATGGACACAAGCATTTATATTTTTACTTTGCCGTATAGTTTTTTTTTTTGTTTTTTTTTTTGCTAAATAAAACTTAACATTTTATGTTTCTAAATGAATACGATTAACGCGATATTTTTGCACTATTTCGATTCATTTTTTTTTTTTTTCTTAAGTAAAAAAAAAAAAAAAAATTTCCGAACTGGTCAAATATTTCCTCACCTTCATCTATTGTAATCGTCTTTAACAGGTGTGTATACTTTATATAAATATGTCACTCTCGCTGAATTTGATAATGAGGGTTTATTTTATTGGAGTACACATCGTCAAAATTTTAATGACCTCGATTGCTTGGATTTACTTTAGTATCCGTATCCGTGCGGTGAACTACATAAAATGAATTGAAGGAGAAAAAAAGCGTTCAATGAAATAGCCAGATACAGTTGTAGGGGCTGGTCTGGACCATCTGCTATGAAATTTCCACATAGCATTTTTTCTCAAGGGGAAAAAAATTACTATTTTGGAGTTTCATAGAATGAAAGGAACAAAAAATACTGTTTTGGAGTTTTTGCAACATTTAGCAATACAGTTCAAATTTATATATGCCCCTCAACCGACATTTAATACGCTTCCTTAAAATCACGCTATCTACTGACCTGAATCTCTTTTTCCTTCTATAGACTGTAAATATCTTCGGATTTAAAAAAAAAAAAAAAAAAAAAAAAATGATTTTTAAACCCTTATGTAAATACACACGAGAAAAAAATTGATTTAATGGTCATGGAGTAAATTCTTTTATCTTTTAAAAATTATTTTATTTATTTTTGAAGATTTTCTCTGCGTAATTTTTTTTTTTTTTTATTTATTTTTAAAGTCAATTTATGACGAAGATAACTAGTGGCCAAATTTATTGACATGGTTTTGAAAATTCTACTCTTAGCCTAGGTTTCTAAAATTATTTTTATTGTAACAGGAAATTTCAAATTTCATGTCAAGAGCAGAAAAAATGCCGAACTGAAATACATTAATTTTAATTATCTGATTTATTAGAAAAAAATTACTTTATCATTTTTGGAATTTTTAATTGCGTTCAACAGCGTTTAACATTTTTCTCACATACAGAAAGAAAGAAATGGTTCACCTTGGATTTACTTGGACTATTATTCATTTTTTTTTCTCCTGTGCTATAGTGTTTTTTGGGTTTTTTTTTTTTTTGTTTATTCAATAAAAGAAATGAAATTGTGTGAGTGACAATTTAATTTTTAAAAAATTTTTTTTTTTTATAGCTTGACAATTTTATCATACATTATTTTTCTAATAATGTATTGTAATTATTCCTTGTTATTGTTGCTCTCATTTCCTCATATATTTTTTACTCTCTCTCTCTCTCTAAAATGTCTATTGTTCGGAAAATGCTCGAATTGGCAATTTAATAATGTATTGTATTTGAGATGCAAAAATTTTTCTCCTGACAGTCTTTGAGATAGTCTTTTTGTTTGTGTCGATGTTGTGCAGTAAAAGTAAAACACTTTTTTTTTTACATTGCGTTAAATTAAAAATTAAATAAAAACGAAAAATTTTTAAAATTCCTTGATAAGCAGCAATGACTAGTTGAGGGATAAGAGTTCCAACAATTTTGTTCCCTATTAATTAGCTTTGTTTTTGTTCAACATCTTGTGGTATTGTGTGAATTTTTTTGTTTGACTCTCTTTAGTTTTTCTTTTTTACGTTTGGAAAAATTGCTTTCATTTGTTGAGCATAGCAATTGCTTTTCTGTTTTCGAAATCTTACTCGGAACTCTTTTTTCACTTGTTTAAAAAAACTATTTCTAAACGAAAATAAATGCATATTTTCTTTAAATTTTTAAATAAACCTCATTCTCTTTGAACAAATCACCTGTCAAACAGAGCGTAATTGTCAAAACTCAAACAACAAAAAAATCAACTAGCTGATCGCCGAATAACTAACTTCTTATTTTATATAGTGAAAAATAAGAGTTGGTTCGCTTATTTATTTTTGTAGTTGTTTCAGATAGCTATTTTTACTTGGTGGTGTGGGGGGGGGCAAGTATAGGGGCACTCAGTGAGGATCGAACTCACAATGTTGACCAGTGGTTGGTCAATGGTAGAGACATTGATCAACCAACCACTGGTCAGTTAAGGCATCCCAACTTTTTTCGAATATGAAACGTATTTTCTTGCTTAAAAATCGGTTTCACATGTAAGTAAAGAAAACTACTGAACTCTTGAGTACTACTACTAATCCATAAGACTGGGCGGATAACGATATCGGTTTAATAGCGACGCGTTCGTCTGCTTAAAAAAGTATTCAAAGGAAATTTACTTTGGTTTGAAGTTAGTTTCCTATTGCTACTGTGTAATTTAACAAAATATTCTAAACAAACAACTGATATCTAGCAGAGTAAAACTAAAAAGTGATTTACACTACAGAGAAAAATAATTCAAATTTGCGCTGAATAATTAAAACAATTTTCTTTAATGTGTTTTAAATGAATGTCATTAATTGAAGCTAGAAAATGTTTTAGCAAACTTCTCTGAAAAGGATACATCCCTTTTTAAAAAATTTAAGGTTTTGGTTTTAAAAATCAATTTTTATGTGCCCCTGCTGTAAACCTTTTTTTTTTTTTTGTTGAGTGACTGTAGTGTACTGTACTGTACACTGTTTTTGATTTTTTTTTTTTTTTTTCTGCAGCTCATTTACTTTTTTTTTCTTTTGTGTGTGTTTGTATGTGATTTTTACTTTGTTGACAAAAGTATTTTTTCTTCTAAACGGGAAAACTACTTTTCTTTTCTGTTCCAAAATATCACAGTTGAGAAATTTCATGCAAATCTCTCCTTTATCGCTGAAAAACGCATAGCATGATTAAAAAGGCCCCAAACTTAAAAAAAACAAGTTCGAAGTTTTGGTTAAATTTTTTTTCTTCTTACGTCAGCAGACTAGTAGACATCAGATAACCTTCTGCCCGAATATTAACATTTTCTTTAACTAGTATTCGTTTTTTTGTTTGTGTAGTGATTGAATCTTTAAATTTTGTTCTACTATTATTTGTCATTGTAATTTTTCTGTTTTTCCTTGGTTATTAATTTATTTAGATTTGTCGAAATCACACTGGAACTGTTTGATTTATTTTAAATTGAATTTGAATCCATTTATTTGAAAGTTTGGACGTTTAACTTTTTTCAATTGTAAACTAAACAATGCTTTTTTCACCTTAACATGGGATGAAAACTAAAAAGTCTTGTTTTCTTTGGATGCGTATGTAGTTTAAGTGAAGACTTTAAGTCTGATTAAAAATCTGCTTGCATATAACAATTATCCAAGTAATGTGATATTTTGAGAATCTTAGCTAGCTAGAGTTACCATCTCATTCTTTAAAATAGATTTTTTACACTGACAGTACCCACAGAAATTATTTGTAACAACTTTGTTCGCATGGATTAAACAACTAAAAAAGGCAAGAAAATGGAGCTAAACTGTTTTTCCATTCAAATAAAAAGTAGGAAGCTGTGGAGAGTCATGGTCATCCACACATAATAGTTTAGTTGACATCGGTACCAGAGAATAATATTCCAATTTGCTCGCTGAAAATTTGAAAAACATTGTAAATTTAAGTTTCGAAACAACTTCGAGATAGGACGCTCTAAAAGCTAATTAAGTGAATTTTACTTTTCAGTATGGTTAGGACTGTTATTTCATTCAAGGTAAAACATTGATTGATGTTTTTTTTTTTTTTTTTTTTTCTGGTATCGTTCATTCAATGGAATATCAAAGATAAAAATGACTAGAACGATGTGATGTGGATTAAAAAAAGTAAGTAAAGTTCAGGATAACTATACGACTGAATCAGGCGGTAAACACTTTTCTCTTAGACTGCTCAGGCAAAGAAAAGTAATAAAAAACACCTCTCTGAACTGTTTGCGGGAGAAACTTGCTTTTGTTAAGTCAGATTTAAAAGGACATCTTTTATACGTAATAAAAATTTGTGCTAGCTACGGAAATGGAAGACAGTGTCAAGTTTTATTTTTAAAAAAATCATAACGAAGTATTTTCCCACAAATTATAAATTTGAATTATTTTTAGATATTGATATAAAAAAAATAGTAAATATGAATTATGAAATTGATTTTAAAATTTAATTCTAAACGAAGTAATAATCAATATCTATAGAAAATCTACGTGGATTATAATAATTGTTCCATAAAACTTAACTTTTGGTATGTACAGCTACGCCAGTTGTCTTTAAATATTTTTCAGCGAGAAATCCTGTAGTGTAAAATGTAAACCAAATCTGATTCATCAGTCTCTAACTAGGTTACATTCCAGGGACAGAGAGAAGCATATATATAGTAGGTCTCCTTGTTAATCTTCTTGCAGCTTGCCTTATCCGTTTTCACTTTTCATTCATAAACTACCTTTAACATTGCAAAAGTATTTTTTGATGTTAATGATGAATATTTTATATAAGTAAAACATTAGTAGTTATCTGTTATCAAAATTCATTCTTGGAGACGTTTATCTTCATTACAAAGAGTAGTTATTAGTCTTTTTTTTTTGTTTTTGTTTTAGTGAATCTCATTTAATGATAACCATGCATAGAAACTTTAAAAAAAGAAAAAAAACAATTTACCTACACTTCAGTTTAGAAAATTTCCGAAAAATCTTATCCTAATTTTTTGTTTTATTCTGTATTTTCCTTTAACATATTTTGAACTAATTGTGCAGCTAACTTGTTAAAATAAGTAATAATATCGCTCAAATTGTTCAGATTTTCATTAAGTATTTTATTTCTTATCCAGAATTTGCTTTAGTTATAAAAAATACGCATGTTTTTTTTTTTTAACTGATAGCAAATAAATATTAAACTGAAAAAAAGTTCCTTAGGTTCAAGAGACATCACACTGAAAGACTTCTGAAAAATATTTGCATAAAAAAGTATAATTTTTAAGCTATCTAAGATTGCTAACTCAATTGAACTGAATGTAGTTGTTTTAGTTTTTCTTAAACCAAAAATTTTTTTTTTTTTTTTTGTTTTTTTGTTTAAAGTATTTTTAACTTAAGTATTCAATCATTCTCTATTCGGTAACTAATGAGTTTAATTTTTTGAGTATTCTTTGCTTTATTAGTACGTAATTGTCTATATTAAAAATAAAAATTCTATTTGTCTCTTGTCCAGTCAGTATATCTCACTCAAGCGGTTTTGCTTAAAATAAATAGGTAAAAAAGAGTGGCTGCATTACCTGTTGACAGTGCTGAGTTAACTTTTTGTTTAACAATTCAATAATGCAAAAAAGGAAAGAGTAATTTCCGTATCATTTTTTTTTATGGACCATTGATTAGTTAAAACTTAGAATTATAATTTATGCTACAGGAGATAGATTGATTTTAAAATCTCAGTTTACACACCAAGTGTGGACTGTGGAGTTTTATTTTTCATTTTCTTAACTGCTTGCAAGAACTAATAATGCTGGTCACAGGTTAGGTAGTCTGACCTGTTTTTCTCGTATTTCACTAAACTTCACTTGTTCAGAAAAGTCAACCTCCTTAAAAACAAGCTTAAATTCCGGCATAATTTTCTACAAAACTGTTTTGCGGTCAATTCTGGATATATGTGGTTCGGATATAAACAATTTTTTTAAAACCAAGTTTCAATATTTGAGTAGTAGACTTTTTGGCTTATGGAAAAGATTCTTACTTCGCAACCCTTGCTTTTTTTCTTTTTTTTTTTATTTTTATCCTCTTTCGAGACGTCAATTTTTAAATTATTGACGTTTTCATTCAGCTTAGCAAATTCAAGTATTTACAATTTTTTTTTAACTTAAAGTTTAAGTAATTCTGTAGGTAATTCTCTAAATAAACGTGGTAAAGTCTTTAGTTAAAATGAATTTTTAAAAAAATAAAAAAATCTTTCTTGAAAGTTTTATTTTACTTTTAATTTTAAGCTAAAATATTTCCAATAAGCAAAATATTTTGCTGTAATCAAAATAAATTTAAAAATTAACTGGAAGTAACTATGTTTTTAAATCTATAAAAATCGTTGATTTTATTAGCTTTTTAGCAGCACCATTTTTTTTTTTTTTTTTTTTTTTTTTTTTACAGCCATATTAAAAAAAAAATTTAAGAATAAAAAAAAATACTTTTATGAAACTTTATTTGAGGAATATTTGCCGATTTAAAAGTTTAATTAATCTGATTTTAAACAAATATTACTTCCAAAACTTTTATAAAAGTGAGCATAGCATGATGTGGAAAAGGGCCCCAAATTGATAAAAACAGTTTTTTTATCGTCAAAATATCGCAAAAATCCAATTTTTTAGCACGGCGGTCGATGTTTAAGGTGTTGACAGCTGGAAGATTTTTTTTTTTTTTTTTTTACTAGGGGAGTAATTTTAAAAATTTCGGAAAATATTTTCCATGTATTTTAGGTACTTTAGCTTTAAATTCACTATAGTTATCGCTGTTGTTTTTTGTTTGTTTTTTTTTTGTCTCGTATTCATCGGCACATTTATACACAGAAAAAGAAAATTCGCTAAATTCTTTTTAAAATATTGGGGTTTGATGAATTTAAGCTTTTCCATTTATGATTCATAAATATAGTTTTTACTTAACTTAATGTACTTAACAGGTACAATTAATGCAGAGAAACTTTATAAATTATTCTAATTAAAATTTTTAAAAAATAAACAATTCTTCTAAAAATTCATTATTCATCGAAAAAATATTTTTCTGAAGACTTATTAAAAGTAATTAAAATATTTTCTAATTAAATAATGTCTTGTTTTTATAATATTGCTTTTTTTTTTTCTGATCCTGTTTTACCAATAAAAAAAAAATTCATTTCTTCAATTTCTGCATAACTAATAAAAATTAATTTCTTGAAATTTCATGAAATTAAGTGGGGGGAGAGAAAAAAAAATGTTTCCAACATATTTCTATAATAATAAAATTCTAAGTCCTGAAAGTTTCATTAAACTCTTACAATAATTTGATTTTTGCAAGAATTTCCAAATCAATGTGTTTTTTATCCCCTCCCCACCAAAAAAACAAAATGGTAAAATTTCTAGTACTATCCACTTTTTTTCTTTTCTTTTCTTTTCTTTTTTTTTTTTTTTTTTTTTTTTTTTTTTTTTTTAATCTCTCCAACCGAAATAAGATGGTTTTTTAACCAAAATTTTGAGTATTCTAAAACGGATTAAAAAAAAAATTAATAAAACTGTTTTTAAGTTTTGGGCATTTTTACATCATATATCATTTTTTTAGTGAATCTTTGGAGGTACCTATGTGTATAAAATAGGATACAGAAAGTTTGAAGAATATGACATTGAAAATAGATTGTTTACTAGTTAGTTACTGTTTAGTTATCTAAACAAATGAAATAAGTGTGTGTGTGTATATATGTGTTTGTATATGCTTAAATAATAAATCACTAATACGTTTTCCACTGAGAAAGGCAGAAAAGTTGGGAGAATAAACTTTAACAAAAACACACAAATTGTTTGAAAAAGATAATAAAAATAATGGCTTTTTTACAAGATACACACAGACACATTATATATATATATATATATATATATATATATATATATATATAAATAAATTTATTATAAGAGGTTTATGTTGAAATTGCTACACAATAGCTTTCGTGTTTTGGCTGTATTGTGCCTCTTCGGGTAACTGGTGATTAAATGATTTTTAAGAAAATTACAAAAGCAAGTGTTACCTTTTTTTTCCAAATGATAGTGGGGTGAGGAAACACAAGGTCAGGATTAAGAATAGACTTGTGGGTTTGCCTTGATCAACCAATCAAGTGTTAGATCTACACTAAATAGAAAATTAAGCTCAGAAAGTGGAGGTGGGGGAGTTTTTTTTTTCATGACATGATAAACCAGAACTTAGATCATCATTGATGTCTGCAGAAAACCTGCAAGCAACAAGTATATTGTGATTGTATACAAATATAACATGAATGTGTGCATATATATATATAATGCCATATTAACTTAACCAAATTTTTGAAAGTTCTAGCCCCCATCTCAGATTTTTATGAAATTCTAGTTTAAGGTACCCACCTATGATAAACAAAAAAAAATAAAATTTTAGCTTCCTTAGGCCTCTTAGTTTAGGCGTTATAGACTCTTAAAATTTGCTGATTTCAAAATAGCATGTTTTGCCAAATTTGGCATGTCTTGATATTGCATTCTGAGAATATACAGAGCTGTTATTTGGTGGTCACCTAATATATATAAAAAAAAAATTCTGTTTTTATTTTGTCTATTCTATAGAGCTTCATAATCTTAAACTCCTACAATTCAGGGAAAAATTGCTATTTAGTGTTTTTTGGTGAGTATTTTGTCATTCATTGTGAAACCAGGACAGTGATTGTGAATCCATGGTAATCATGGCACCATTATAACCACCTCAATTTCAATGTAGCTCTATAAGGATTCACAGACCCCAATCATGAGAAGTAATTAGAAATACCAGGGTAAATCACAAATCCTGTTGTCAAACTCAACTACAGGTTTATCACAATTATTTATGTATATAATATGGAGTAGTATGCGATGTTAGCTTGTGAGTCTCTTCTTCATAGGTTTAATTGCTAAAAACTGTGTGTGTGTTTGCCAATATGGATTTTGACTGGAATCAATAAAAAGAGTGGGTTTGGCAGCTTATTTTTATTAACAATCCACCCATTTCCTTCGTCAGGTTCACTGACCCCTAATCTGGCAACAATTGGCCATCTCGTCTAGACCAGACTGAAATGTAGGCCAATCTCTAGCAATGAAATAATGTAATTTTTGTAGAATAGGATTAACCCAGATAAGATTTTTCTCAAAACAATCCCAGCTGGGTAATTTTTGATAAGGCACAGACTAGTCCTCAATTTCTCTTTGCAGGTGTGTAAACCTGGGAACCTCTTAAGTTTTAATTGTAATGGTGGTGGAATTAAGTTGGCCCAGGTTCCAATGCTCTCAGAGCAACATTCATCTCATTTTATAGGTTTAGATCTATATTTTACCTTCTTGTTTTCAATATATCTAAGGCCACTCACAATTTTTCTGTCTCCCCTTCTCAACTAGATCCTGCATCAAATAAACAATAATCCCTCTTATATTCCTCCCCCACCCATTAGTGTAATGATGTTTATGGCAATGCACTCTAGAATGATGGTCTGTTTATCTTCTTAACAGTGCATTTTTTTAACCTTCAAACGTTTGTATTTTCATGCAATATAATTGATAATTATATTATTTGAGTTTATGTATGTAATTTTCCAAAACCTGCAAAGCCTAGTGAATATTTTAAGTCTTCAATTTTCCATTTTTTTTTTTTTTTTTTTTTTTTTTTTTTTTTTTTTTTTTTTTTTTTTTTTTTTTTTTTTTTTTTTTTTTTTTTTTTTTTTTTTTTTCTTTTTTCTTTTTTTTCTTTTTTCTTTTTTTTTTTTTTTCTTTTTTTTTTTTTTTCTTTTTTCTTTTTTTTCTTTTTTCTTTTTTTTCTTTTTTCTCTCTCTCTCTCTCTCTCCAGTGGGTATATTTGTCAACACCTCTATGGGTGGGTTCGTGCTTAATTTTTCTCTTTCTCCAATACCTAATGAGGTTTCAATCATTTAAACTATCCCCCCACCTCCCCAAATTGGCACCATGTATCCCCAGGGTTCTTGTCTTATGGTTTTGTTTTCACATCTTTCTCCACTTTATCATTACTACTATAATTATCATAATCATTACTATAATTGTTCCAAACAGGGAGGATCACACCACTGTAGGAAGTTTCACTACTTCACTAAAAATGAGCATACCCTGATGAAAAAAGGTCCCAAACATGATACTATTTTTTTTATCATCTAAATGTTTGTTATTATTAAGAGGAAAGACTAAAGTATTTTTTTATTATTATTATTTTTAATCCTTCCAAGCACATCCCAAAATTTTAGTTAAAAATCTTATTTTTTGAGTCAGCAAAATTGACATAAAATCAATCATGTCAGCTAATTTTGACAACTTTGCAAACATAATGCTCCTTTTAAAAATCTTGTAAAATTCAATTATACTTTTTGCAAAAGTTATTTTTAAAAAAAATTAGAAAATTTAAAGTTTATTTAATGTAATTGGGAACATTACTTAATTTTTTTAGCAGAAAAAAATTACTTGGAAAGCATGTCTAACAGTGGGCTTTAGTTTTGAAGATGTGAATTGACATTTACGTCACTATATCAACAACTAATATCGGGGCAATTTATCAGATGGACAGATAGAAGTGACAGTATTTTCAAATTCTAAGTGAACCAGCTTATTTAACTATAAAGTAATTATTAAAAATTATATACTTTCAAAGGTCTTATATTTTATTCTTGTTTATTTTGTTTTTACAAAGATATGTGTAAAGCCTGCACTGTTTCTGTCCCTAAAATTGAATCTAAAGGAAAATACTAGTTGCAGTAGGTATCTCACTGTATTTTTTTTCTCGTGTAACATGAGGAAAAAAATAAAATATATGTATCCTACACACAATAGAATATTCAGTAATATTTGCCACTTCACCAAACAGACATCATATTTGCAAGACTGCAGAGAAATAACCTGGTGAAGTTATTCAAAAATTAATCTACAAAATATTCAGCAGAGTACAGCAAAATGGAAGAATTAAAAGCTATCATGATTCAAATGTTGACACTACAAAAGCAACATGAACAACAATTGCAGCAATAAAAACAATAACATGAACAGCAATTACAACAACAGGAGTTTTTTGAATTTTTTACTAAAACTCTGGATGCTGTTGCTAATTCAATCTAGATGTAGGGATAACTTTTCCAGCTTGTTAAAGAAGATACAAAGGGATCTTCTAAAGGGATTGTTTGCATTGCAAAAGAAAGTTTGTTTATTAAGGAAATTGTCCCCTGCTGACAAGAACACGGAAATAAGATCCAGGATACTTGCTAAATTAGAAATTGATCTCAAATTAACTCTGCAGAAAATAACTGAAGAATGTCAACATATTGTAAATCTAATACTCAATACCACAAGGATTAAGGAAAGAGACATTTCACGAATACGTAGTGTCCGACCATCTAAGCGTAAATGTTTTTCAACTCTTAACAGAACAGTAAAAAAAAAAGACTGTAACCCCCCTCAATACTTAATACTTGCCACAGTTGTGGAGGTAAGCATTTCAAAAGTAATTGTTTTTTCAAGAACAAAAATTGCTACGAATGTGGGAGGGTAGGACACAAAAGTACTTGTTGCAGATACAAAAAATGGATGAAAAATAAAACGTGTGTGAACTTGATAAATATATGGAGTAAAGATAAGAAGCATAAAAGGAAAATTAAAGACTTCTAACGTGTTTTAACTGAGTTAGAAATATCTCAAAAGAGGACATTTGTTTTTGTGGAAATTAATAATGTAAAAATAAAATTTACAACTGGATACAGGATCTGATATCTCTATCAAATGAACAGACATGGAGAGAAATGGGTAAACCCAGTTTATGGATTTCTAATAAAGTTGCACATGGAGTTTCAGGAAAGAGATTGAACCTTTTGGGTGAATTCACCAGTAACATTTCTTTTGTTGGAAAAATCAAGAAAGCGGTGGTGTTTGTATTAAAGAATACTGCTAATTTATTTGGAACAGACTGGATTTCATTATTTGATCTTTGGGACCTTACAATTAACTCTTTTGCAGCAATATAAATATTGTTACCTCCAGTGCTAATATGGCAACTGAAAAATTAAAGGATGAATTGAAAAAGAACTTTCCAGAAGGTTTCTCAGAAGATGCACAAAAACTAAAGCTAAATTTGAATTAAAAGAGAATGTAACACCAACAAAAAGAAGTGTACCTTTTGCAGCTTTAGAACCAATTAATAAGGAATTAGACAAACTAGAAAAATTAGGTATTATCTCAAAAATAGAATATTCTGAATGGGTATCACCAACAGTTTACATTAAATAAAAAAATAACAATAATAAAATCTGCATATGTGCTGATTTTTCAATGGGGTTAAATGAAAGTCTAAAACAATATAACTACCCATTACCATATCGAAAGGAAATTTTTAAATAATAGTAAATTTTTTTTCTAAATTGGACCTGTCAGATGCTTATCTACAAGTACTAGTAGACAAAGAGTGCTCAAAACTATTAACAGTTAACACTCATAGAGGATTATACAAATTTAACCAACTTCCTTTTGGTATAAAGCTAGCACCAAGCATATTCCAACAGATTATGGATACCATGCTTGTCAGTTTGGATTGTGCTCAAGCATATTTAGATGATGTACTTATTAAAAGACCCAAAGGCAACATATGGAAGATGTAAAAAAAACAAAACAAAAGTATTTGAGAATTAAAAAATATGGTTTTAAGATCAGTGAAGAAAAATGTGAATTGTCCAGACTTATATATCTAGGACAAATTATCGATGAAAACTGTAGACGAATGGATTCTTCAAGGGCAAGCACAATAAAAGCCATGCTCGCTCCAACAAATGTAACAAACTTACAAGCATTTTTTGGGTTTGCTAATTACTATTGTTCGAATTCCAATCGAATCGATTACATTCACTTACATGCTGATACCCTTGGGAAATGTGTGAATCCTCTTCTTCTCACTCCAGCTATAGGTAAATAGCAGGACAGACTGGGTTCTATAGCCTTGGATGGCAACTGGTCTAGGAGAAGGACAACTCTGAATTCAAAACCTGCAGAGGGCTGTTTTATGTTTATACATTCTTTTTATAGATACAAATATTTAAGTAAATACACTGTTTATAATAAACAGTATTAAACAACATTTACCAGCCTGAATGTCCGAGAAATTTTTATTAGAAAATTTTCATCCTCCAAAAAAATAAAAAGAATGTATAAATGTAAAAATGTCTTAAAATAATTGTCGGATTTTGTCCATTTCATAATGTGTGACGTCATTTGTTTACATTTGATATGCCATGAGATTCATGGAAGATTAAAGTTTAAAGACAGTAGAATCGACCTTGCTAGGACTGAGCATACAATGTAGTGGCAGTCAATAATTACACTAAATGGCCAGAAATATTAAGATGTAGGAGACCGGCTACCATAGTAACGATAAATTTCCCACACAAGAGTTTTGCAAGGTTTGGCGTTCCTGACTCTATCGTTTCAGACAACGGGACACAATTCATGTCTAGTGAATTTAAGGTTTTTTGTAAATCATTAGCAATAGAACACATTACAACTCCCCCTTATCACTCGAGATCAAATGGAATAGTTTATCGAAAAAAGATTGGAGGGATAGGAGTCGGATGAAGTAATGCTATAACAATTTCTGAATGTTTTCAGAATAACACCATGCCTGGAATGTGACCTGCAGAGTTGATGTTCACCAGGAAGATTAAGTCCATTTTTAATAAATTATTACCAGAACATAAGGCAAGAGTATCAAAAATAACAATATAAGTAAATACTTCAAAACTGGAGATAAGGTATTTCTTAAAATGTATCAATGTGGAAAAGAATTCTGGAAATATGGCGTTATTAAAAAAAAAAAAAAAAGTATTGGTAAAATGACACACAGAGTACAGGGTCAAAAGCGGGAACATAAGCGATGCCTTAATCAGTTAAAATGCAGATTCACTGACTTGAAAAGTCTCTGAAAAGAGGTACCTATGGAAATTTTCTATGACATGTTTGATGTACCCATAAATTGTTGAACCAAGGTTTTATGGTAAGAGAAAAAAAATAGCAACAGAATTTCTAAATATTGAACTGGAGCTGAAGAAATATAGGCTCCAGAGGAAGTCCTCTCAAAGAGGAAGTGTCATCTTATAAACGCAGATTGTGTGTGTCTGTTTGTTTATATATGGGATTGTATTTCCTACATTTTCAACCGATTTCAACAAAATTCACAGGACTACATAAAATTACCAGCGGTGGATTTCTGACAGCACCAAAAATGGGAAAAACAATTGTTTTTGCATGAAATCAATTTAAAAGCACAGGTAAAAAATTATCACACCTGGCCGGAAGTTACTGCCGGCTACTCAAACATCTGAATGCCATTAACTTCCAGTGACTCAGTCATTTTTTTTTTTTTTTTTTTTACAGAAAAGATACACAAAAAAAGTAAAACAAATGAAACAAACAAGTCCTCCTAACTAAAAAATAATAGCCGAAACTACTTTAAATACACATGGTGTCCAAATGAAAACCATGTGTACAGGCAAAATGTGGAAGTTAATTTTTAGTCATCAACCAAAAGATATTGCCAACCGGCTCTGATGCTAACTGCAGCCAACATAAATATAGCCGATTTCTTCCACCAAGCAGGTTGAGTGACGTGCTCAACGTGCTCCCCCCTCTCACCTTCACCTGGGCGACCCTCATGGAAAATAAACCTCCATCTCAAGTATTAATAAAAGCAAAGCATGTCAGATTTATAAAGATTTTCTATTTGTCCCTTATCCTATCATTCTCTTGCATTCCTATCTATATTTGATCTTAATTCATATATATTATATATATATATATATATATATATATATATATATATATATATATATATATATATAAACAGATGCAAACTAAACTATGGAAGAAAAAATTAAAATTATTAAGTACAAAAATACAAGCCAGTTATTGAAACAGAGAAATGAAATTATACTTAAATGTCATCATAAAAATAAGTTTATATAGTCTTAAAAATAGACATTTATTTTGCATCAAATACTGAAAAATATATATTAGGTTTGTAACTATATAAGTTTATATATATATATATGTATGTATATATGTATGTGTGTATCTATCTATTACTTTTATTACTTTTTAAATATATTTATATATATTTATTAAATGATAAATGATGATGTTTAAATGAATAACAACATAGATTGCATTTCTGTGATTTTTATTACTGGTTGCGCAGTTAGTTTTATCCATAAAATTTTCCCCTACCTTCCCTTACTGCAATATTCTCAAAAAAATCTAAAGTAGGATCAGTAATGTAATCTGTACTGAATTAGCTTCTTGACTTCAGCCACTTTCTCACAGACATGATGTGGCTTCCCTCTGTCTTTTCTACAAATATTTTCATGGCTACTGCACTGATGAGCATTTTTTCCCTGGTGCCCTGACTACGTGAATTTAAGTATACTACTAGCTTGGCATCTAGGTCCCAACTTTTTACTGTTGAAATAGTTAAATGTAACTGCCCTTCTAACAGTTTCTTTCCTCACACATATTGGAACTCCATTCCTCTCACTTGCTTCCCTGATAACTACAATCATCAAACACCTAAATACAACATCAGTCACCATGTTTTCTTGCGTTGATACTTGTTCTTTTCCTTTCCTTTCCTTTCCCCTACACCCTTTTTTTCTCATTTTCCTCTCCATAACCCCCTGTGTGATAATGGCACTTCTAACTTGCTTGGGGTGAAATGCTTAAACAAACAAAAAAAAAAAAAACCCAAAACATTGAATATAAAATAATTAGGGTACTGAAAATAGCATCTACCACAATCAAAGGTAAAGCTCTCCTACCAACAGTTAAATTAATAAAAGTACTCAATATATATATATATATATATATATATATATGAGGAAAAAAAAAAGGCAGGATGTGTGTGTGTGTGTGTGTGTTGTGTGTGTGTAATTGTAATGCACGGGTCATAATTTTCGATGGATTTGCACCAAAATTTACATGCACAAAGTTAGTGGGAAGGCCAAGACTGACTTTGCATTCCCAACTCCCATCGATAGTGGAAATAATCGATTTTTTCATGCTTCTATGGCAGTTTTCATGTAGTTTTGGCCATTTTCTACTAGCCAGAGTGAGAGCCTATAGCTGGCTGCCACGAATAGGCAGGAAGATTCTATTGGCCAGCATGAAAGCCAACAGCTGACTGACACAAATGTTAACTAGCATACTAGCACAAAAAAAAATCGATAGCTGCATTTGTCACAAGTGGGAAAAATTTAAATCTGCATGGCATTTTACTCCAATTGGCTTATTCGCTTGCTTAAACTCAACGTTAATTTTGATTCCGCATAACTGGGTTGGGTGTGAAAAAAGTATTTGTTGTTAACATTCTTTTTTCATTCGGTTCTTCCAGTTACAAGTCCTTTTTTAAAGCTGATCATTTTGTGTTCATTTTTTTTAGTTCTTTTTTTCTTAACAGATTTGATGTTTAGAAAAAATTTGAAAAGTGTGAGATAGACAAGAAGTAAGGCATGTAGCAACATCAGCACGGCAAAGGGCACTCCTTTAAAGGCAAGGAAGCAAAAAAATATTTTAAGTCAAGTGATAGTGATTGCTGTATGAGTCAGGTCATGCTGGTAGTTATAGATAAAATTACCACATACTAGACAGCCTCACCTATGGTTTTTGGTTATCAATAATCAATCCTAACAGTAAATTTTACTTAATAATGCTCCCAAATTACAACAATAGTGATGATGGCAATTTGGACATGCTAAAGAGAAGCCATAAACTGCTGGCTATAAAGATCAAACTTATCAAGCTTCAGAAGATAATAAAATGAAAGTGCTAAGATCTATGATAAGAATAAATCTCATCTGCCATATAACATTTATTACAGTATATTGTTCTATTAGTTATTGTTGTTAACCTCTTATTGTATTTTAATTTAAAAAATTAAACTAACATAGGGATTTCTGTATAGGAAGAAAAAAAATAGATTTGGTACTATTCAGTTTCAGGTATCTACTGTTGCTGCTATTGGAGTGGGAGTAGATCTTGAAATATAGCCCTATGAAAAAAAGGAAGATTATTGTAATTAGAAAAAAAAAAATAATGGCTGGTTACAGTTGAAAATTTGCTATCAATTCCTTATAATTTTCAACAATTTCACCACAATCATCTGATGTAAAAATGTTTTTTAAAACTGGCTTTGTTAAGTAACCACATTAGCTAGCCAAGTGAACAAGCTTTTTAATGCATGCTTTGACAACAAAACATTTCACTTTCATTGTTTGCCTTGATAAAGTCGAAAAACAAATGCCTTTTTTTTCCAATTGTCATTTTTATACCATATTGTATACAAATGAACTTTATATAATTGGAAAAATGCTTATCTGTTTGCAACACGTAACCAAAGACTTCATGCATTTCATTGGATCAAAGGAAAGTTTTTATGTAAAATAATCTTTATTACTCAGAGAGTGTGTGCATGGGGATGCCTATTTTTTGTTAGGTGAATTTATCTTTGACAAATTGAAATTTCTCTTGTCTGAACATTAATAATGAAAGAGAAATTAATCTTCTAGTGAACAGTTACACTCATTTTAACAATGAGTGATCATTGAAACACCGTTTTTGGGAAGCAAGAAATTTTCATATGCTTTGACAAAACATCTTTTCCCCTTCAAAATATATTTTCAACTTTTCACTTTTTCATTGGAAACTTACCACAATACTTTTTTTTTCAGAAAGGTTTTACAAACATTGCAAGTTTATGACATTATTTAGCTATGGTAATTAATTAACTACTTAGCCATAAAAATTGAACGGGAAAATGCTGAAAATAGAAAAGAAGAGTTAAGAGATATCCCCAAGGAACCAATCAACATAAGATTTTATTTTTTTCAAAAAGTCTATTCTTCTCAAGAAACCAAAGAATTGTGTCAACGATAATTTTATGAAAAGGCAATGTGGCGATCTCTGACGATTGATGATGGTCATTAAAAGTGCTGGTTAAGAAAACACAAAATAATCAGAATGGACAAAGATGCAATCTATCATTTGAGAGTGCATAGATATTGTGTAAACAGGTAACATGACCAAGGAAATGGCCAGACAAGAGGGCCATATGTTAATTGCAGGAATTTTGACAGGGCACAAAAAAGGGTTTGTGTAAAACAAAATTCCACTTGATAATTCTAACTGCTCATAATCTGGGAACAAGATAAGAAATCCTGAATAAGCAGAGGTGTCAAAGAGTTAATTAATGAAGTGTTTTAGCCACATCAGCATGACTGAGACGCCATTGGTTGCATGGTAGCAGTAGTGACTGTAAAATAGTAAGAAAGATGGAAAAGTTGCTAATGTTTTAAAAAAAATTGGTATGAGGTACCAATGTGAGGAGGAAGGAGTTTAGGAGGATAGTCATCCTGCAACCTCTCATCACGGACAAAGAGATCACCCCAGAAATAGAAAGTAATTAATTTTCCAAAAATGGGAAGTAATTAATTTTCCTGGCCAGACAACAAAAGGACCCTTGTTGAAAATTAAGGATTCAAAAAAAAAACCTCAGGCTGCATCTAACCCTGCACGGGTTTTGGTTGAAGTCCATATAAAGGAGCACCCTTGGGCAGTTCACCAGTTGCAGTTAGAGAGTTGCTGTGCAGAGCTGACCAAGAGATTCCACAATTCCTGCCGATGCAGGAACCTCCAACTTCACCTTTCTACAAACATCAATTATACTGACAAACGAAGTTAAGTCAGCATTTAAAGAACTAAACCAATTGACTTAGAAGACCGGAATTTGCTTTTGAAGTAAAAAAAGTGTCACACTTCAGAAGAAACAACTTGGGAAGAAAAACACAATCCTGTATATAACAGATTGATAAAAGTTGATTTGCTTTCTTTAAACATACTCGAACCTTTTAGGTTTTCATTTATTTCTTTCTGCTTGTGCGATGTCGCCTCCAGTTTAGACTCACCTTGCACAACAGATCCAGTGTCTGATTGATCTCATCAACTAAAGATCAAAATCACAATGTGGGTAGGTTAGACTTGATAACAAAGTAGTTATTTCGGCAACCAGTCATTGGAAGCAAGCTGACAATGACAGAGCTGGTGTCAAACCAGTTGCATCTGGCATGATTTTGTTACGTATTCATGCTGTTAGAATTAATAGACCATCCCATTTAGTACCCTGACCAAAGGATCCCACTGGGTGGCGGCGACCGCCAATCGACCGGGTCACATATTGGTGGCAGTGACTAAGAGTCAACTCCAGAACATACCTGTAGGTGTCACAATTAGTTAATTTTCAATTCAGCATCTAAAGGTAAGACCTAACTCACTTCCCAAAAACGGTGTTTCATCAATCAAACATCAGAGTATTGATTCTGGAAAATGGGGTGGGCAGAGAATTTTTCAGTAAATTTTGTGAAGTTACATACAATGAAATTATAGAGACTTGTCCAACCAGAATCAAAAATGGCATTAATTAAATATAATTAATTATATTAAATATAATAGTATGACAATGATACTAAATTTAGTTCATTTGTGCATTACATTGGCCACAATCTCAGTCATATTGTCAAAGTGTTTAGGGCCAAAATGACTAAAAGACAATATTCCTCTTGGCACATTAAAAATCTATCAATAAAATGGATTGGAAAATCAGTTAATTGTAAAAATGTTTCTAGAGGAAGCAAATCAAGTAATAGTAACTATTTATTAAATGTACCTTAGATTTGGTACAAGTATGGAGTACCTTGTGAAAAAACTCACTACTCATCTAGTAGGAGAATAGCTAGCTAACCATTACACCATGACCAATTACCCAGTAGTGGTCACAATTGAATCAAGATACTGTTCTTTTTTGTTATTTTATGCAGTCAGAACAACTCCAGGACCACAATCAATGTGTGTGAATAAACATGGAGACATACATGACCAATTAGGAAAAATATGGTGGTAAATTAGAATATAAATTCATTCATATATAGAATTGTTAAATGATAAAATATATAGAGAATAATGCAATGAATTAACAAAATAATTTTATTTTTTATTATGTTTTTATTAAGTTTATCATATTAATAATATAAAAAAAAAATTGTCATTTTCACTGGTTGTTACTTTTATTTCAACAATTCTGGACATATTTACTTTTTATCGCCCTTGTCATTTATTCTTTAATTGGAGCCTTTTATGATATTAGTGTATATTATAGTACCACAAAAATAACATATAGGTGTCTATTTTCAAATTTATTTCCAATTTGATAGGGCTTTTTTTTTTTCTAGAGATCTACCAAATGTTTTTTTAAATTGACAAAGGAATGTCACTTTCAACTGTGTTTGTTCTTAAACTATTATTAGTTTCATGCGTTTCAGACATGGTTCTCATTCTACCCAATACTGCTGCAGGTTAACCTATTCCATCAATCCCAACAACCGAGGAATTTTTTTATTAATGCTTCCTGTTCAATTACCAGCTGATACATCTACAATGGACACGAAAGAGTTTCAAGTCTTACAATTTTCTTTTGTCTGATAAGACAGTAATGCTAACTTCTTTCTAATAGCTAATGGTTGTTAGGGATGGTTCTGCCTTTATTGGCCTTCCTTTATATACCTTAGATAATTTCAATTTCCTTTCTAAAACTATGACCCATATTCCAACTGATAATGCCAAAACCTGTAGCAGCATTTCACTAGTCATTATTTCTGACATTCTTCCTTTATTGTGTCCATGTTACCTAAATAATCCCAATATGCATCTTTTAATCACCTTCAGATACAGTCCCAAACAATACATTTAAAGCCTTTCCTACACTTGGTATTACTGCTTATTTCTTTCTCTTGTGTGATAACCATATTTCTTTTAAATAATCGCCCATTTCCTTACACTGTTAAATTAGCATCATGTTCTCCTGCCTAATTAAAAAATAAACTGGAATATCCCCCTCTTCAGAACCTGAGTACATCTTGGCTACCTTTTCACTAGTATTTTGTGTTCATTTTATTTCATCTCTTATTTGTTTTTTTGTTTAAAGCTTTTAATGTGGTTTCAAATAGATAACAAAAGTAATCATTCATTTTGATTTGGTTATAGTCACCGCGTTGATCTTCTCGAAAGTGTTTTTGTGTATATCTCAAAGTTTCCATTCTGGTCAACACTAGGTAAAGTATTAGAACTCCCAAATAATTACTGGTTGAAAGGTTTTCCCAAATGATGCACATTGAGTTTGTGTTTGTTTTTTGTTTTTTTGCTTGATTTTTCCTCAAAAAAATTGTAAAATTTAATTTTCACCACTTCTTTCAATAGTTTGACATTTCATTTCAGCTTCACTCTTATTCACAACTAGAAGATAAAAAAAGACCCTAAAATTTACATTTTAAAATTTTTTTTCTTGACAGTACCATCAACTGAGTTACTTGATTCTCCACCAACAATATCTCTTAATTACCTAATATTAATGTAGGTGATCAAACATGATCACCACTCCAATCTTCCATAACCAACCTCCTGTGCTTACCAGCCTGCACAAGTAAGACTATCATCCCGTTCACTCTTATTTCACTCCTATCTGCTTGGGTTACAATCAAGTCAGAGGGTCTCAGTTGGGAATTACTACACCAAATTGTCTAAACTCTTCATTACTTAGATATATCACTGACCCAGTGTCAATCAAGGATTCATCTTTTATTCACTTTAACCTCATATGTCATTTACTTTTCAGAAGTTATTTCATAGAGCTTTACATTTCCTAGTAGCTTACTTACTCCCATAGGAGTCTGTTGTACCACCCACCCATCACCCCTAAGAGTTTACTTTCTCTTCCTTATTTATCTCCAAAACACTTCCAATTGCCCCATTCTCCTTGTTATAATCCACCCCAATGTGTTCCTTTTTGACTATACCGGTAACATAGTTTTTCAGCAATATCTTTGTATATGACATTGTTTCATGTCCTGCATTTTCATTTAAAAGCTCTAATGAGGCCTTTCTTATGGCATCTATAACAAACTGTTTTCTTTCACCTTCATTTCACGTGACCTTCCTCTGTACAAGTCCAACATCTTATCCTTTTCTTTAACTTTTACTTGAGCCAACCTTCCCGGTTCTGTCTATTAGGGCAGCTCTCATGAGTTTAAATTCTTCCTTCTAATATCTGTAGTGGACTTCCTTTGTTCCTTTGTGTCCCTTGGATCTTTCCTTTTCTGTCCTTATCTCTTTTGAGATACACACTCTCATCCATTATGCCTGATTCTATACCCTATTTCCAGTTTTTTTTTTTTTTTTTTTTTTTGCCACTTGATTTCTAAAAATCCATCATCCACACCTTCACTTCCCATTCCCTTTTTACTAAAGTGAATGCCACTAAGAAGACCAAGCTTCAAAAGGAATCATTTAATGGTCTATTAAACAGAAAACTTGAGATTAAGATGAAACTACCTTTTTCCTTTTCTACATGGGTGTCTACAGTATGATACTCTTTGTCCCTAATGACAGTCTTCACCAGTATTCAAATTCTTGTTGACAATGCTGATAGACTCTCACCTTCCTTTTGCTCAACCATAACTTGTGCCCTTATGGCATCTCTTAACATGAACCTACTACCATATTGTCAGGATAGCTCAGTCCATGTGAGACCCTGATATTGATTCATCAGGTCTCCAATACACTCAGAAGCCTCTTGTTTTAAGTGGTCATGTGCTAAGGTGATCATATCTACATCTGTAAGGTCATATATTTGAGCTTTTTTCTGTATGACATTTAGATATGGCTGCAATTCATTGACTGGACCCATGAATATTGGGATCTTTGAACCTGCAATTTTGCTACCAATCTTTCAAGGAACAGTGCTCTCATCAGAATTTAAATTTAATCTCTCTCTCATTTCTTTTCTTTCTTTTTTTTTTTTTTTTTTTTTAGAGAGAGAGAGATCCTCTTCCAGTGCTTTCTGCCATCATTATTATATTCCTAAGATACTAAAACAAATTTATACAACTCAAAAATAAAGCTAAAGATAGAAAAAAACATGGAGAGATACTACTATCCAAAAACCTCAACAATCAAGAACCTCAAAGGATGTGTGCGCACACAATGGAAAACAAGGAATAGTATGAAAAGGAATTCTCTGTCTTATCTAAGTATTGTTTCATCCTGTGCTGTACCTGTGACTGTTCTTTTGTTGGGGGGACTCAGTGTTTTTTCTTTTTTTTTTATTTTATTTTTTTTTTTAGGGAGGGCATGTCAATAAATTGAAATTAATATTTCCAGGCTTTCTATCTTGCTAAGCATTTTTTTTTTTTTTTCTAAGATGTTTTAAAAACATTTTAAAAAATGTGGTAGTTCTTGGTCAGTTGTGGTTAATTGGTTGGAGTTTATTCCTCTTTTATTTTTATTTTCCTACCTCAACTTTACTGGGTCTTAGATTCTTCATTTGATGTATAGCCTTGAATACAAAAAGACAGACTTTATCCTGATCACCTCATCAATATAACCAGTTCAATGATAATGGATCCATGGCAATCACAGTAACAAATATACTACCTCTTTTAATCTGTGGCAACTCAATGTAGTTTTATAATGATTCATGGACCCTGATCATGAGGGGTTGAGCACCATTGCCATATTCTCATATACCCATATAGGTTTTCTACAGTATGATAGCATTTCTGGTGGTACCCATCCAGTAGTAGGACATTCTTGTATTTTACCTTTACCATGTGTCCATTGAACAATAAAATAATTACTCTTTACAGCAGTTAGCCCCACTAATTTACAATACCTAAGGTCTAAATGAAAAGATTTTCTTGAAGCTTTTGTTTTAGCTATAATTGAAAGCTTAAGGATTAAATTTACTATTTCCAATAAGTAAAATACTCTGGTGTATTTCATAAATTGATTGAAATTTTTTTTTTTTATTTAAATAACTGATTCTTTTTCTATTTATGTCCTTTCAGGACATGGGCAATCATGGCTCTCCACCTCCCTCTATCCCTTGCCACTTTCAACAAGTTCCTTCCTTTTGCTATCACCCCCAGACCACATTCTGTCATCTACCTGCCCAAGCCCACCAGGAATGTCACACTCTGCTTTCCCTTGTCTTTTTTTTCCCTCTATTTGACCTGTGAGTATCAAATTCTCAAGGCCCTCCTTCCTCATTATGTGTCCCAGAAATTTTAGCTACCTCTTCCCGACGCTAAACATGGGCCTCCTCTTTGTCTGCATTCTTTCCAAGACCTCATTGTTGCTCACACGCTCAGACTAAGAAATTCTCAGCATTATTCTGTAGAACCACGTCTCCATAGCCTCGAATTTCTTCATGCTTGAGGAAATCATCCAGCATTCGCTGCTGTAAAAAAGGATGGATGTCATGTAACAGCTCAGTATCCTTTTCTTTGTTACCAAAGAAATCGTCCTGTCTCGCAATACTCTGCCCAGCTTTTGGAATGCATTATGGCCATCACAATACATCTATGGATCTCGGTATCACACTTACCATCCTCTATCAAAATGCTTCCCAGATTTAAACTTCCACATCTGATTGATTCTAGTGTTCTCAACTTGCAAATTGCATTTCGGGCTCATCCTCTTACTGATGAGCATGCATTCTGTCTTAGTCCTTTGTTCTCACTCTCCATCACTATCTTCTTTAGGAGATTTTGTAGTTTCTTTTCCATATCTGCTATTAGTACTGTGTCATCTGCATATCTCATGTTGTTGAGATTGTGGCTGCCGATGCTAAATCTTGGTAGTATTTCCAACTCAATCAGAATTGCCTCGCTGTACAGGTTGAATAGGTCAGGTGAGAAGACACATCCTTGCCTTACACTCCTTTCTATGTTTGTATATTTGCTGAACTCGTTCCCTATGCTGTTTGCTGCCAGTATAGGTTCTTGATTATTCTGATATCTTTCCCAAATGTCATGGTTGCTGAGCAGTTCAGCAGATCCTTGTGGCATACTTTGTTGAAAGCCTTTGCATAGTTTATGAAACATAGGTACATGTCCTTCTGCATTTGTATGGCTCTTTCTGATAATATCCTGAGCATGAATATCACATTCTTTGTCACGTGGCTCAAACTTATTGTTCAATGGAGTTCTCATTCTGCAAATGTTCTTTCATCATAATATGGTGGTTTTCTTAGGCATAGGCTATGAAGATAGATCTGTTTGCAGGTCTTCAGGCTATATGAAAACCACTGTTGTAGATTTCATTTGTTATTTTCGGTGATCTTATCTATGCCAAAGTCATCTAAGGCTGTCAGCATTTTTGTTACAATTCCATCTGGCCCATCTGCCTTATTTCTGTTCAGTTCAGCCAGTGCAGCTTCTACTTCAGTTTTCAAAATTCCAGGTCTGTCAGTAGTTCTGTGTATTGTTGGTTGTTCCTTTTGTCATGGAAGAGACTTTCAATATACTCACTCCAGCATTGGAGAATTTTTTTCCTTCTCTAATCTGAGCATTCTATCTTTTAATTTTAGGCAGCCTGTTGATGAGCATGTCTTCTGTCCTTTTAGTTGCCTTATTTCTTTGTGCATGTCTCTTTTGTTAGTAGTACTCAATCTTTCTACTTCAGCACATTTTTCCTTTAGCCATTCTTCTTTAGCTTGCCTGCATTTGGTCCTTATTTCATTGTTCAATTTTCTGTAATCTGTTCCATATCTTGGCAGTTTTCTGTCTCCTTTTCATCATGTTGAGAATCTCATCAGTTATCCCCTCATTTTTTTTTCTTCTTTGTCCTGTCTCCTCTGGGATGATATTTGTTTGTTGATGTCACTAAAGTGTCCTTTAGTGCGTCCTATTTCAAGTTTCCATTGTGTGCCTCGTATCTTCTTTTCAAATTGTCCAAATATTTTTCTTTTAGGTTAGGTTCGCTCAAGAGTTTGTTGTATTGCAGTTTGGTGCTGTATTAGGCTTCTTCAATTTCTGCAGTTTACATATAACAGGGTGATGAAGGCTTCTGCAGTCAGCACTTGGTTAGGTTTGGCAGTGAGCCATTGTATTCCTGAATCTTTTGTTGATAGTTATTTAATCAATTTGATGTTTAGTTTTTTCTCTTAGGCTCCTCCATGTCCATAATCATCTTGGATGTTCTTGGAACCATGTGTTGGCTATTACCTGGTCATTGGCTGTGCACCATTGGATCCATTTTTCTCCACACTTGTTGCGGGTTGCTTGAATGAATCTTCCTGCTATATTCCCTGCCTACTTTGGCATTTAGGTCTCTCATGATAATGATTACTTCCTGTGATTTGCATAGAGCTTTGGCACTGTTCAGCATGGAGTAGAAAGATGTCTTCTTCCTTGCTTTGTGCCATCGGTGTGTACACTACTATAATAACCACATTGAAAGGCTTCCCTTTCAGTTTTACTACTAGAATTCTTTCGGAATGTTGGTGGTATCCTAAAACACATTTCTTAAATGAGCTATCTAGTATTAGTCCGACTCCTTTGTCATTATTCTCATCACCTGCATAAATTATCCTGTGGTTGTCGCTGACAAAATCACCGTTGTTTGGCCATATGGTTTCACACATGCCTACAATGTTGATGTTAAGTCTGTTCATTTCTTGTTTGACATTATCAAGCTGACCGCAGTCGTTCAGATGTTCCATGTCCAGAGAGTTATTTTGTTTGATGCAAGCAGCTGCAGGATAATGGGCCGGTATCACCTGTCGCTCATGTCCGGGCAAGGGATAGGTTCCAAGGACTTTTATCCCTTTTATACTTTGATTGCACTGTAATTAAAAAATCTTCCAAAAATAAAATATACTTTTCTGAAACTTTATTGAAGAATATTAGTAGATTTTAAAGTATAATTAATCTGATTTGAAACTGTTAGGACAGATAAAAATATATTCCAAGGGAAATAACTCTTTCCTGTTTCAAACAGAGTACCTCCCTTTTTGCCCCTGTCCAAACCACGCTAGTCACGTGATCAATGCGACATTGAGATGCGAGACACGCAAAATTCAACAGACTAGGAACATGGCTATCAAGGAATAAGGACACTATATATTCTCCTGTCCTAACGGTTGTGATACACAACTCAGTAACTTGGGACTGTGATTTTTTATATACATATATATACGTTGTAATGTTCCCCATGTAAATAAATGGTTATTTCAAGCCAGCCGTGAGTAGCAATAATTTCCTTCTTATCGCATCACACGTTTCTCCATGTGCCACAATCTCACACACGCACACACATATTCATCCACAGACTGTGAATTAAAACTGCATACAAGGCATTTCATTTAATAGTTATGAGACAACAAACACGCGGTTCATAACAGAAACATTATTTACTTTAAGTTTAAAATAACACAAATACATTTTTTAAACTAAACATTAGCTGTGTTTTTAACTGACAGTAGCCATGTTTACATGTTTGACAAGGTGATGACAGGTTTATTGTAATTCTATAGGGAGACTTTATCTGTTAAAACATAGTTTAAGAAAATGACGTGAGCACCCTTTTTTATATAATTTTTAAGTACTCAGTAATCTTAAAAATGTTGGGAAATATTTCCCGTAATCTAATTTTAGGAATGTTGATTTTAAATTTACTATAGTCATCGCTCTTATATTCTGATAATGTTATGTATGATTACCTATATTTTCAAAATGGGCACATTTATACCCATAAAAATAAAATTCAAAATTCTTGGTGTTTGCAGACAGCATTTCACTTTAGATTACTAAATATAGTTTTTACTTGATAATAATATCACCTAACATGATCAATATAATGAAGAAATTTAAAAGATTTAAAACTTTATAAATTTTTATAATTAAAACTTTAAAAAGAAAAGGAAAACAATTCTTGTAAAAATTCATTATTCATTGAAAAAAAAAATTTTTTCTTAAAACAGTAGTGTCCTTAATGTATCTTTATAAAAGCAATTAAATGTCAAAATTTTATTGCATTTTTTTATTTTATGATACGGAGCAGATTTTCAGGAAATGAGTAACTGTTGGGGGGGGGTGATTTACATTCTCCAAGGAGTCCTGCTTTTAATTGACAAACATTGTACAATCAAAATTTAATTTCTCAGAATTTCATAAATTAATTAATTGGTGGGTACAGATATAAAAAATGAAAAAATTCAAAAATAATTTCATTCATTTGTGAATAAGTCCTGAAAGTTTCATTAGAATTTCCAAGTGAGTTTGTTTTTTACATTATCTAACTTTGTACACTCTGGCCTTCTTCTGGTGGTTGGAATGTCAAACGGAACCCTTTATTTCGCTCACTGGGGTAGACTGTTCTAGTTCCATGTGTCATGTCTAATGGATGTCAGTTATCCGTTATCTCCTGCTTAATTCCCTCTCCAAGTTCTCCACTGCCTTAACCAGGTATTGAACTCACACTCTTTGGGTCCTGTGACTGGATCTAACTAACACCTTTATTCACTTTGCCATGTGTCCTTGAAGACATGGAACTAGAACAGTCTACCCCAGCCAGCAAAATAAAGGGTTCAATTTGACCTTCCAACCACCTGAAGAAGGCCGGAGCGGACAACAGCTGAAACGTTGTAATAAAGATGCCAAAGATGATGACAATAGTCCGAATAATGTAAATAGTGTACATAATACCTCATCTCAGAAATATAGACAGATACTGAGTTTGTTTTTGGTTCCAGTTTTTTTTTTTTTTTTTTACTGGGAAAAAAAGGTGCTAAAATAACTATGGTAATCTTTGGCCCGCCACTGACACAAAGAAAAACAAAATTTTTAACGAAAATTTTGTACATGCTAGAAAGGATTAGAAAATTTAATAATCAAAAAATACTTTGGTCTTTCCTTTATCACTGTAACTTCATTTGCTGTACAAAGAGTTTATCCTGCCACTAAAGGTGACTCCAATCTCTGAACAATAGTGTGTTTGAATTTTATAATTGTGTTGTCATGTCCTGCTATGGCAACAGAAAACAACTTCAAGTGAAATTAACAATAAGGATATTGCAACTGAGGGGCCCTGAGAAAGAATGTGGTGGAAAGGGAAGTAATATTAATACAGCAGAGTGCTAAAGGCTATTAGCATAAACATTTTGACAATAAAACTTTTTTTGTCAATTTTGGAGACCTTTTTTCATCATGATATGCTCTATTTTAGCAAAAAGTGGAGGTACATACGTTAATAGAAGTTAGAATTTTATTAAGTTATATTAAAGAAAAAAAACACTTAACATTTGATTGTCATAATTTTAGTTTGAATACAGTTATACATAGTTTTTTTTTTTTCGTCTTGAATGATTTCTGTTTTAAATAATTGGCACATAATAAATACACTAAACTTTGAAATGAATGAAATAAGTGCAACCAAATTTTATACTTGTCTTAATTTTCAAAATCTTTCAGCTTGATACATATGTATTAATAGTTTGCATATTACTATAACTTTATGCCAGTATGTTTTTGTAAATAAAATTCTGGCATGAAAGACGTGAAAAAAAAAAAAAAAAGAGGATTGTTTGATACCTTTTCATTCGAGATCCATCCTACCAATTTTGACCAAACTTGGTTCTTAGCTTAAAAAATTGATTAATTTTTTTAAAAAAAATCAATAATTGGTAAAGCTGATCAAAAAATTGATAAATTCAACTTTTTTCTCCTAATTTCATTCAAACTCGGTATGTAGGTTACTTACATCATGATGAGCTCAATGATACCTTTCTATTTCTATGCCACTGCATTTAGCAAAAAACAAAAAATTGATTTCACCATAAATTTTAAACTAAAGACTCCCTCTATTTTCAAGCAATCTAATACAAACTTCACTCCATTGTAACCAGTGTTAAGTCATTTAACTTGATAATTGAGTCCACCCATATAGTGAAAACCCACAAAATAGCAATAAATTTCAACCAATTTTCATCAAACTTAACAATTGTTTTATAAATGTATCCTCTTTTACATTCATGGTAGCACACTGGCAAATTGAATTTCAAAAATTCCAAAATAATTGTGGCCTGAAGCGGGTCTTCATGTTGCCTGTTTTACCCCTTCATCTCCTCGACTAACTTCAATTGAATAAATGCAGACTACTTCTGTTATATCATTAACTGCATTAATTCAAAATATTTTTTTAATGTAAGTACTTTAAAGTAATTTTAGCAGATAGATTCTTTTATGTTTTTGCTCCATTCTAATTGAACGCTTTTCTGACTGACCAGCTGGGTATATAATATAAATTAAATATCTCAGATCTCTAAGAGCCATACATTTTATGATTTTACTATTAGAATAAAAGTGTAAGTTACACTTGTCAACAAAAAAAAATACAATAAAAAAGATAAAAAATCAGATATCTACTTTTAAAGCATATAAGAATATTTGTATTTCTGTGCATAAGCAAAGAATATTTTTTTTATTATAGCTTCAGTTAATTTCAGTTGGATTTATTATAAAATGCACATAGTTCATTTGACGATATCTTAAAGACTAATATTTTCTTCTGCATTTTGCATAAATTGAATTATTTTTATTTGTTCAATGGTGTAGCATAACATTGAAAATGTGGAGTATTTAAATTTTGATTTAATTGGAAAGATAGATGAGGTTTTCAAGGTCTCTACCTTTTATTTTATACGTTTCTTTGACATGTTTATTGTTCACTTTTTATCTTAGAAAAAAAAACAATTTTTCTATTTTATCAACCAAATAAATGGGATTTTAGTAACTAGAAAAAACATTTTATTTATAGTCATAAAATAATATTTTAAGACACTAACTAAAAATAGTTTTGTGCACACTGAAAACATTGTTTGCAAAATTAAAAAAATTCATGCTTTATTCATCCTATTGTAATTTTGCTTGTCCTTCCCTTAGTTTGCACGACCATTACATCCTGCCAATACTTCATAAACAATGGACTGTTCCATTTTGATCGCATGGAAAGAGGGGAAAAGGCACTTCTTGGTTTCAGTGAGAAAATGAATGAAAAAAAGAAGAGAAGGTAAAAGTGGAGAAAGAAAATTAGATTAAGCTGATACATTTTGATCTTAGCCAAGAAGTTTTGGCAACCAATAAAGGCACCATTTTTCAAACACAGTATTGAACAATGGAAACCAAGTAAGGTAGTCGCCAAAAATCTGGGTACCATAAATAACATCATTTGCTGAATTATTTTTAAATTATTAAGAGAAATGTTTGTAAGATGAGGATTTGGCTAGAAAGAAGGGAAGATAGTATTTAATGTCTCCTGCCAATACCTCGTAAGTAATGAACTATTCCATTTTGATTGCATAGAAAAACAATACATACACTACTTAGTTTCAGTGAGAAAATAAATGAAAGGAAGATGAGATAGAAACTTGTTTAACAGAAGTTTCAGTGATATTGGAAAAGTTATCAATTTCAAATCTTTTCATTTGTACCCACTTCATAAAATAATGACCAGCATTCATATTTATGATTGTTATT
The DNA here is from genome assembly GCA_903632075.3 of Acanthosepion pharaonis. NCBI lineage: Eukaryota > Metazoa > Mollusca > Cephalopoda > Sepiida > Sepiidae > Acanthosepion > Acanthosepion pharaonis. The sequence goes on from CAHIKZ030002868.1 coordinate 202,913, forward strand.
GCCATATTTTGTTAGTTAAGCTCACATTTTTATGCATATTTTATTGTCATAGAACTTGTCATGAGCTTATTTAATCATTAACTGAAAAATTAAGATTCATCAGAAAATTAAAATAGGAAATAAGTGGAAAAAAAAAAAAAAAAAAAGAAAGAAACTATTAGAATAGAACTGATGGTTACATTGGAAATATATATAATTGTATAGTTATTGTTTCTTAATTTCATATAAATATTGCCAATCTCAAAGGAAAAGCAAGATTAAAAAAAGTGATGAATACAATATTGGAAATTATGAAAAAGCTGAACAAGTATCAAAGAACATTTAAAAAAAAGATTGAAAACATTGGCAAAATAGAGACAAATAACTGGCTTTAAGGATTCACAAAGATTTGAGAAAAGTGGATTGACTAGTAATAAAATACTTGAAAAAGCTGGTGTTGTGAATTTATACAGAAAAAATATGCAGATTAATAAGAACATTAGTTAAAACCTTGAAAGCTACTAAGCTACCACCTTTATGTAAATATCACAAAACAAAACAGAAGTTGGGCCAAGATGTACATGAAAATTGAGGATTTTTTTTTTTTTTTTTTTTAGAGCTACATTAGATGAACCTAATGTCTGGGTTACAGGTTGCATACTTATTGGAAATAATCAGCTAACAGTGGTTGGCCATTGGTTTATGTTTTGGGTTAGTATTGTAGTCAGTAAAATTTTAGGTCCCTTCAAAGTTGATGATTTCTAAACAAATGCAGAAAATTATTCTTTCTTGAGCAAGATATTTGTTGAATAGTACAGGAAGAAGCTTTAAGCTAAAGCATATATTCATATAAGTTCTTTCATATTCTTTAAAGCTGATGATTTTCCACCTAGCCAAGAAAGACTTTCAAGGACATCCAATTAATGGAACAGGCCCCTAATCTCTACACAGAAAGTAAGTGTTAACAAGACCATAATCTATATAAACCTCTAGAATAATAAAATAATTTATTCAGGTACATGGGATACTGTATTAACCAAATAATCATATTGTTTATATCCTAAAAATGTTGTCAGCATTATTTTGTTAAAGGTCATTCCAGCCAAATTTTTTAAAAAATGTCAGATTATTGTTTTTAAACTAATGACTGACTCTTTTTTTTTTTTTTTTTTTTTTTTTTTTTTTTTTAACTACTCTTGGTCTGCAATTGAGGTAACTTTTGCTGCTAGTCTTGGTAAAGTTATCTGAAATGGTAGCCTCTAAAAATGGAAGTCAAAAACTCAAAATTTGCAGACAAGACAAAACTTTGAGCAGCAATAAAATGAGGATGGAGGAAGCTGAAATTTGCAGGAAATACCTTTCTCACAGAAATAAACAAATGGTGAAAATTTGAAAAAAATAAACTTAAGACTTTGTTTCTGAACCCCCAGTTGAATTATGAAAACAACGACTTTCATTATAAAATCTGACATTGTGTATAGGTAAAAGAATACTAGTCACACACAGATATTTTAAGTATTTATATTTAAAACTAGCTTAAAGCAGTCCTATCTAGCTCCTGCAGAGGACACTTGATTGGGCCTTCATCACAATAGGCAGGGAGGGGTAGATGCAATATGCAACAATAAACTACAGAATAACTTGAAATTGATTGCGGAATTTACATTACATTAATATTTAAGCTTATCTTTTAAAAGTTCTATGATAATTCTTCTGCCACCACTTAATTTTGCAACAGTTTGATGTATGTAGGTTTTTACTTTCTATACAAACAATTATTTTTATTTCATGGGTGGCTTTTGCTGGATTTTGCAATTAATTTCAATTATTCACAAATTTATTTCCAAGTTATAAAAATTGTTATAGTACAAAAGCAAAAATAAAAAAATCGTGGTAATGAAAACTTGGGAATACCAAATTTCAGGATTGCAGGTCTGGATCTGTCCCAGAATGTTTTTAATTTGCTCACAGTTTGACTGATTCCAAAATAATATATGTTGGGCTATGGCCTTTAGGAGTAAAGTTTAAAAAAGTGTGACATGCTGACATTGGCATTTTATTATATAGAAGATGATGAGATATTTAAGTTAGAGAGTTGTGTCCATTTAATTGAAAAAGTGTGGCACTGACATTCGCATTTATTATATAGATGAAAAATGAAAATAATAAAAATGTTAATTACAACTTTTTTCCCCCACCTAAATGCTGAATTTGTAGCATTCCAAAGTTAATTTTAACAAAAATGTTCACTGGTGGATATCAGTCACTCACAGTATATATTATATAAAATCCAATCTAGAAAATATATAGAAATCTTTGTAAGTAATAATGAAATCTTCCAATTATGCGTTATGTAATTACATTGCACATAATAAACCAGTTAAAATATCTTTTAATCTTATCTTTGTTTAATCTGGGCATTTCTAAATCAAAGAAAATTCAAGACTAGTGTGTTTATTAAAGGCACTAAAATCAAAATTTAAGCTCTTTTAAATTATTCAATGGATTTCCTCAAATTTTTCGGTCAAAAATTTTTCTTATTAACTTTTTCTGAGATTTAGATGATTTGGTGATGAAATATGAACCAACCATGAAGATAGTTTTTATGTAAACACTGTAAGAAATTCTGCAATTTAAGCTCCTATTGGCTGATTTGTAACAACCAATTTCATTGGTTGAACTTTGACTTAGTTTTTTGGCGGGCATTTTTCAACAGGCCGTGCCCTTTTGACTTAGTTGCGGCATATTATTGGAAATGTCCGGACTCATTTTTTAATCTCTTTGCAGGGCCTTTTAGCCCAAGACCAAGCCTAAATAATAGGGCTATGATTCCTTTCAGCAACCAAATGGTAATGCTTCAGAGACGACGTCATGTCCCAGCTTAATTCAGTCGTCAAATGTGTACGTTTACACAAAGAACTTTATGCATGATCTCGATAATAGCCAAGTTTCAACTTCAGCAACCGAAATGGTAATGCTCCAGCAACGACTAGCAAATTCCAGTGTCTCCAACTTCATAGAGACCAATTGAGTCCTACTGAAGTAAAAGACACTACCTATTCTTTGAAGAACTACCCCACCCTGTTCCCAGGGGCAAAAAAGGGCAAAATCTTTTTTTGCAAGGATACAATAAAATTTGTTTTAAGTTTTAAGGTAGGCCTTGTTTTAAGGTGGGCCTTCTCACACAGTTCAACCCTTGGCAGAGACATTCTTGTCTCTGCCAAGGTTCGAGGAGAAGAAATTCTCACAACACAAAGTATTTTCCAACTTTAGTAGTAGGAAAACAAATATATTTGGGAAATTCAAAAAGAAAATACAATTCATGAATATAGGTCAGAAATAAAATATTCCTGATAACTAGCAAAATTGATGTTTATGAAAAATATTGAAGTATCACAATGATTATTTTATTTTAAACATGAGTATTTCCTATCTAATTTCTTTTTTCTTTGTACTCTTAAGTTTAAGTGATTTGTTTGAAGAATGCATCATCATATATTGCTCTCTTTATATATATATATATATATATATATAAAATTTTAACCGAGGTGTTTAAATACATTAGTTAGAGAAAAATTGACACTGCTTTATCCCCACTCTTCCAACAATTGTTGAAACAGATTAATTATATATCTTGAAAGTTTACAAGACAAAAACAATTCTGTGGGTCATGAGGGTAAGAGAATGCCTTATAAATAGAGATGTGCGGTTTAACCGAAACACTGACTTTTTTCGGTTTCATCTTCACGCCATAAAACCGCAGCGAAATTTTTTACGAAACGAAATGATTTCGGTTTCGTTTTTATCACAACTGAGTCTCCATATCCAAAGAATCACTATTGAAAAAGACTTTCAGATGTTAATAAAATTAAATTTTATTAAAATTTATACCATTGTAAGAGAAAGATTGAACAAAAATATGTTAGAAACATTTTTGACTAGTTTTAAAAAATAAATGTGAATGAAATCTATTTGTTTTCAAAAGAAATGAAGAAGAAAAAAAGGAAATACGTCTGAAAGTAAAAAAAAATCTATTTGTTTCAGTTTAAAAAAAAAAAAATAATCTTTTTGCGGTAAAATAAAATTAACAAAATAGCGAATAAAAATAAAAAGTTGCCAATTTCCTCTTAAATGTTAAATTTTATGAAGTCGGATTTATGAAGAGTTTTCTAAGCGGAAGTCATTTACGCCAATCACGAAATATAGTTGTTGTAATCAAGAAAAAATGAAGATTATTATTTTTTTTTTTTTTTTATAAACAAATTTTGTTTCTTATCTAGGGTATGCACCTAAATTAGATATTAAGAATAATTAAAATAGTTCTTAATTTCACTTTTAAAATGTGTATATTTTTTAAACTGCATGTCTTTTTTTTTTTTTTTTTTTTAACCCAAAGTAAAAAAAAACTATTCTTTTTTAGCCACTAGTGGTTGGTGGGTGCTTGTTACTGTTCTGCCTATAAAATTCTTCTAAATAAGGAAAATATTAATTTATTTTATTTTTACAAAATATTTACTGAATGGCGAATAATACACTTAAAAATTAAATAAAATGATTAAAATAGTTTTTAATTTCAGTTTTAAAATGTGTATGCGCGAAGCACAGGTGCTACTCGCAGATTTGGAAATCTCCACATTCTAAAAATGAAATTAAAAGCTTTTTATTTTTAATATTTAATTTTAAATGTATTCGCTAGATAAAAAGTAAAAACAAATTTATTTAGGGTCGTAAAAATAATTCATTGATTTCTTTGTTTAGAAGAAATTTATTTGCAAAACCCCAATAATAGTTGACTGGCACACCAGAAAAGAATTGCCGTATCTTTTGTTGTTTTTGTTTTGGTTTTTCTTTGCTTACTTTATAATTTTTTTAAGGAAATCGCTTCCTCGGAGAAGAAATGAACATCTTCCTGTTTGTAGTTTAAGTTATCTCCTAATTGAGTGTACAATTTCAAGAATATTGATAGTCACTTTGATGTGTAGTGTGATAGAAAAAAGAAAGGATAAAACAAAAAGCCGAAATTTTTGTTTCTGTCATGCTTTTTTCTTTCTTTTTTTTTTTTTAATTAAATCAAGCCAACTTTGTAAAACTTGTTTCCTAAATACTGTAAATTATAGGGAGACAGTAGTTAAGAGGGATGTATTAAAACTAGGGACCTCCACTATTTCGGCATAAATTTTCGATGCCTAAGTTTAAAAAATGAATTTTTTAAAATGAAAAAACATTCTTGAAGATTTCATTTTAGCTTTAAATAATTGAAGGTTTAATAATTAAATTTATTATTTCCATTAAGCAATTAAACAATTCTGGTGTATTTCAGATAGAAACTATACATTGGAATGTCAAATTTAATTTTGATTTCTTAAATTTTCTTAAAAACGGCCATTTTCTTAATTTTAAAAAAATTTGTAAACAAACAAAAATTTATCGATTTTAAAAAAAATTCTGACACTAATTTTAGTAAAATTAGAAAATTTAAAGTTAAATTAATCTGAAAGAAATATTACTTATTTATAGCATAAAAAAGTAATATACAACCAATTAGTAACGATAGGTCCTGTTCATCTGATCAAACGTTTGATTGTTGATTGACGAAGCGATGACAGCTACTACGGGTGGTCATAATTGACAATTATTAGAATTCTTAGTGCACTTTTTTTTTTCTTTTTCTTTTTTTTTTTAGTTTTACTGAGTGTTATGTTTATTTATTAGAATAAAGGAACAAAACTCTTAGATCACGTGACCTTTTCATAATAATGGCAATTTCAGTCTACCATACATGGAAATAAGGAACGTATTAAGTAAAAAAAAAAAAAAATACAAAATAAAAAATTATTTTAAAAATAGTATAGCGCAACTACGTTCATTAATCTTTGCCTTTGCAATTTTGGATTTGTAAATTTCGTTTCCACTTAATTACTATATCACATCCAGGAAATAGCCCAATACAGAATTTTACACGATTTTAAACAATTATAAATTATTATAATTAAAATTTAAAAAAAAAAATTCTTGTAAAAATTCATTATTCATCAGAAAAATTTTATTTCTTCAGACAATAATGTTTTTAATATTAGTTATTTACAAAAGCAATTAAAAGCTTTTCTAATTAACTAATCTCATAGTTTTATTGGATTCATTATTTTTCAATTCAGAGCAGATTTTCAGTTAGCTCAAATTTGAAAAAAAAAAAATATATATAGGTGATTTCCAATGACTCTTCTTTTTAAACAAAAAAAAAAAAAAAAATTCAGGAAATGGAAAGGTTTTGTGCGAAATTTCAGGAAATTAAGTAAGTGGGGGTAACATATTTAAAAAAAAATATTTTTTACCAAAATCTTAAAAAAAAAAAAAAAAAAAGTATCCAAAATTAATTTCATTCATTTGTAAATAAGTCCTGAAAAATTCATTAAAATCGGACAATTACTTTATTTTTACAAGAATTTCAAAATCAATTTTCTCAACGGAAAAAAAACGCAATAAAAAATGTTACTTTCATGCCCCCGCGATTACGTAAACAAAAGAAGACTTTAACCAAAATTTCATGTTAGAAAGGATTAAAAAATACTTTGGTCTTAATAATAACATAAATATTTTGACAATAAAACTTTATTTTCGGTAAGTTTGTGGCCTTTTTCATTACGCTATGCTGTTTTCCTGGGAAAAAGTAGAGGTACCTAATTAAAACATTACCAACTTTATCCTTTGATGTCTGTCAGATGATTGAGTTAGGAAAAGCAAATATAGTCTGTATGAAAAAGACTGTCCTAAATGCATGAAATAGATACCCCAGCCTACCTCTTACTCTTGCTACATTCATAACAGAATGGGGATGATATTGATACCTCTATGCCCTGCAAGGTTTTCATGCATCAGGTGATGAGTATACTCACCAATTATCACTTAATATGGTTTGGAAAACCTACTGCATTAATTATAGCCTACTCTGAGAAGAGTCAATACAGGCTTCATTTTGGCACACTGTGGATTATATCACCCATTACGAAAACAATGGTATCATCTTCAATCCCAATTAATTTCATTTTGAAGAAAATGAAGTGGCGTTTGTGGGATTCAGGATAACAATGGACAGCATAAAACCCACCAAGAAAATGATAGAGAGGCCATCATACAGTTTCCAACACCTACAAACATCACTGATATCAGATCATGGTTTGGGCTGATAAACCAGGTATTATATGCATTCTCCAAAACTGAGATAATGACCTCTTTCTGGGAATTACTACAAATAAAAAAAAAAAACATGTTTTACTTCGATGACATGCTTGGCCGTCTGAGGATTCAAAACAAGTGATTGTGTGAAAGATTGAAGAAGGGGTGAAGTCTTTTTGAAATTAACAGGCCAACATATCCATCTACTGAAAACGAAACAGACATTGGTTACTTCCTGTTCAAGAAATACTGCAGTTGGCCAACTGGAATAACCCTAATTGTGGTAAGGACCAGTGGAGGCTTCACTTAGCAGGATCTCGCTTCACCAATGATGCGGAGTCATGTTATGCACTAGTTGAAGGAGAATCTTTGGTTTTGGTTTATGGGTTGGAGTCATGCCAGATGTTTGTGTTAGTAAGATTTACTAGTTTCAGTCAATCCTAAACCACTACTAAAAATATTCTCAGGTAAAGCTCTTGAAGATATAAAATTCCTGAGATTGTTCAGTTTGAAAGAGCATACACTTATGTACAGATTCCATATAAGGCACCTCCAACGGAGGCTCAATGTGGCACCTGATTATGCCTCATGGTATCCAGCATTACAGAATTGAGTGGCATGAAAGCATCTTTCAGTTTCACATAGGAACACAACCCAAACTTAAAGGCTGGGATAGAATTGTGGCTGCTGCAGCCACCAATGAGGAATGCTATACTCTGGTAGAATACATTCAGAAGGAATTCCCAAAAGTACGCTATGAACTGCCATTGCTAATCCAACAATTTTGGCCTTTGGGTGAACAATTGTACTCTCTCAAAGGAGTATCTATAAAGAATAACAAAATCCTAATACCAAAACAGTTGCGAGCCTAGGTACTCAAAGTCACTTCACTTGGCACATGAAGGTGATGCCCGTATTCGACAGACAAGAGCCCAATGCTGAGCCTGTAACTTGATTGCCCCATCACAACCTAGGGAACCTTTGATGTTACCATCAAACCCAGAATCCCCATTCCAGAAGATTGTAACAGATTTTTTTCAATCTGCATGGGAAATGTTATATATTATGCACAGATCAATACACTGGGTGAGTGGAAGTAGCCTTGCTAACATTGGCAAATGCTGTGGGATTGGTTTTGCACATACAGTACATCAGAAGAAATCACATCTGATGGATGGCCACCAATCAATTCCTATGAATATAATTCATTTCTCGGGGATTGGGATATAAAAAATGTGCATCATCAACACACTACCCCCGAAGTAATGAAAAGCAAAATTATTGGTCAAAATAGCCAAGTGGATATTAGCAGACAACACTGACAATCAGGGTTGCCTGTGTCACAATCATGTGAGCCTTACTAACCCATCGTAACACACCAAACAAAGACATTGGGCTCTCCCTGGCAATAATAATATATGGCCGCATGATAAAGTATCATCTCCCCATCCTTCAGGACAAATATCAGATACACAAATGATGAAGGGAGACAAATGAATTAAGAGAGATGGCTATGGTAAAATGATACCTGCAGAATGAACAGCAGTATAATGTGCACAGTCACCAACTTTGAGAGCTGCAAGTTGGTTCAGATATAAAACCAAGATGGCCCCAGTCCACAGTGATGGATGAAAACAGTGAAGGTCGTAGACAGTACTGTGTGCGCATTGACGGGAGTAACCAGATAACCTTGCACAACCACTGCTTGCTACATAAAATATATCCAGTTATAGAGAATAATGTAGAATATGAACCCCAAATGCCTAACACAGATTGGAAACCCATCAACATGAACAGAGGTACTGAACCACTTTACAGGGAACATCAGTTTGAACCCCTACATAACAATCAAGATGAAGTGGAGGATATGGATGACTCAATAGAAATGAAGGTAGATGAAAATCCAGAAACACTCCACTATCGAGCCAGAGCCCATGCCACAGTACAAGGATATCATGACCACTAAGAACATTTTCTCCCAAGATGCAAGGAACATTGCATAACTACTCAAGATTATCCGAGCAAGTGATCCCAACTAACAGATGTTATGGTCACAGGATGGGCATCTAAAAGGATATCACTGCATCCACCACATTCATAACCCGATTGAGCTTTGTTGATTATATTTTACACTGTTAAGTGTATTAATTAGGATTCATTTCATGATTTTCTTTGCAACTTATCTTGGAATTAAAGTTTTTTTTATTCCTATTGAAAAATCTGCCCTAGTTTACAGTGTGAAATCATGTAACTGCTGGTATTGCATTTATTTTCAAGGGTAATTTTGATAAAATTAGTATGTACACAAAATTTAATATAAAGATACAATTCTTTCTCTTGTGTGATGAGGAGTTTTTAGTCCATTTCTCTTTAAATTATGTCACTATTTCAATGAAAGCCAGTGTATTTCTTCATTTTCAAGGTTGACAATTTCATAGTGGACTTTTTCAAACTTGTTGCACTTTGAGTTATGTTTCCTTACACATCAAAATAGTCCCATCTTAAAGAAAAAAGGATAGTCATCAATTTGGTGGGCTTAAGATATGTTTTATAGTTGTCTTTCACAAAATTTTTTAAGTTGAAAATTTTAGTGTGGAAGAAATACCATAGAAACACTTAAAAGATTAAAATTGTACATGCTTGTAGAGCAATATCTTGTTTTTAATAATCAGTTGGTTTCATATCTCTGCACCCAAGCAATTCAAGGTGTACACAAATTAAAAAAGTATACTGCATTCATTTCATGCAGAAGACTAATGAGTTGCAATATACTATCACTCCAACTTTTACATTGACCCATCAAAATTTTAGTTCCAACTAAAGGCAGAAATTTATTATTTTTGTTGGCCTTTGCTGGCATCAACATTTGTATAGGACTTTGATATAATATCACTTTCAAGAGAAGATAGGATATGGAGTATTCCAGTATTGGCTATAGCAGAGGTTTATAAACAAATTCAGACTGCAAATCACCATTAAAAGAGGAAATGCAGGTGGACCATTCTAAACTCCCAAATCTGAAGAAGGGGAACATTAATATTTTAAATGTTTATATCCATGTTTGATAGAATTATGTGCGTTTACTTTTCTTTATTTTATGTTGGTCCTTGTCATAAAACAGACATTTTGGTTCTCATTTAGTCCTTTTCAGAGCTAAAAACAGGAACATTATACAATCAAATTTATTACAATTATAACAAGGCATCCATTTTATTTTTATTTATGTGCTGTAGTTTTGAATACTAAACTTCTTAAAAATGTTTAATGGAGTTAGTTAAATAATAAAACTTATAATTTTTGTTTCTGACCCTCTAAAATCTTATTCCAGAGATCAAAATTGAAAACTCACATTGCTACTTGGAAATTGGTAAACTAGTAAATTAATTTGAATTCACCTACTCAAAATTTTTTAAAAGACCATGCAATAAAAGCAAATTTTCCAATAGTTAAAATATTACTTGTCATACATCAAACACATAAACGTAGCTGTGTTCATAGACAGCTAATATTGGATTTAAAAATGTTATTTTAATCTCAAAGTAACTAATAATATTTCAAATTGGATTACCTATCAGCTGATATTTCTCAGTTTCAGAAAAGTATATTTTATTTTGGGAATACTTCTTTTAATAAAGCGAATTACATTGCAATGAAACACAACCAGAAAAGGGTGCTAATCAACTATCTCAGCAAAAAAATCAATTCTAATAAATATCATTTCTCTTTGAAATATACCAGAGTATTTTGCCTCCTGGAAATAGTAAATTTAATTGTTTACCTTTCATTTGCAGCTAAAATGAAATCCTTTTCATTTTTTAAAGATTCATTTCAAACCTTACATATCACGACTTAGTAGAGGTGTGGGTATGTGTGTATATCTGTGTGTGTGTGTGTGTGTATATATATATATATATATATATATATATAAAATATGTGTGCGTCTATATATATATATATATATATATATAATGTGTGTGTGTGTATATATGTACGTGTGTGTGTATATATATATATATATATATATGTATATGTATGAAATGGACAAAGTCTGACAATTATTTTAAGACATTTTTTATGTTTATACGTTCTTTTTATGTATACAAATATTTAAGTAAACGCTTTGTTTTAATAAACAGTATTTAACAACATTTACCGGCATCAATGTCAGAGAAATTTTCATAGAAAATATGCATCCCCACAACAGGAATCAAACCTGTATCCTATATGGAACAAGTCATATAGCCTGACATGCCTTATCCGATTGGGCCACAGAGGAGCATTCTGTTAGCAAGGTCGATTTTACTGTTTTTAAACACAATTCTCCATGATTTTCTCTCATTCATTCATATCTGCTCAATGCGTATCTAAATGTAAACAAATGACGTCATACATTATGAAATGGACAAAGTCCGATAATTCAATTCTCAAGCCAGAGAGGATTAGCATGAGATTCATTGAAGATTGAAGTTTAAAGGCAGTAAATTCAACCTTGCTAATCAAATGATCCTCTGTGGCTTGATCGGCTAAGAACAAGTCAGGCTAAATGACGGTTCCATATAGAATAAAGGTTCGAATCCTGTCGGAGAACGAATATTTTCTATGAAAATTTCTCAGACATTCAGGCCGGTAAATGTTATAAATACTGTTTATTATAAAAATGGAGCATTTACTTAAATATTTGTATCTATAAAAAGAATGTATAAACGTAAAAATGTCTTAAAATAATTGTCGGACTTTGTCCATTTCATTATATATATATATATATATATATATATATATATATATATATATATATATTTATATATATATAAATTTTTAAGCGTTTCACAACAAGGCAGTGAGATGCAAGGGATTACAGAAGATTTGGAGCAAGATCAGATAGGAGTGATTGAGGAAAGGATGAGGAGAAGGATAGTGGATAGATCAATGCAACTGGAGATGTCAATTGACATTACATTTGAATAGTTGGAGATTATAGCTCTCAGGGAAACTGGAATAGGGAAGGGAGTTCCACAGGCAAGAGGTGCGAGACATAAAGCTATTGGAGTAGAAGAGACGGCTACATTTAGTAGTTTCGACAGTGAAAGAGTGAGAGTGGGATGCCAGCCTCATAGGGCGCTTGAATTCATGAAGTCTGTGAACCAGTGAATGCAGCTCCTCTGAGCAATTACCATGAAAGTATTTGTAAAAAGACAGCAGCGATGGTGCATCTGTGAGAGAGCGACTGTAGACGAGATGCCAGAACAGGGCCAATTTATATTGCATATCCGCCTCTGGAGCTTATCAAGAACCCCAAGGCAAACAGAAGGGGCTACAGACCATATATGGCAGCAATACTCCATGCAAGGGCGAATTGTTGATTTGTAGATCTGAAGAATCGATTTCTTTGAGAAAAATTTCCTGGTGCGGCACAGGGAGCCAACTTTCCTTGCAATGGATGAAGCAATTGACTCAATATATTTATTCCATCTCAGGTCAGCAGTCAACGTGAGACCAAGCAGCCGCAGAGAGGTGCTCTCGAGAAGTTGAGCGTCAAACATTCTAATGGAGGGCAGGGAAGGATCTCTGTGGTGATTAATAGAGAGCAGTTTTGTTTTTAAGGCAGGAGTAAATTGTGGTGTCATCCGTGTAGATGCCAACTTGGGAATTTATGGTGTCAGGAAGGTCATTTATGTAGATAAGGAATAGAGTGGGGAACACACTTGAATGAGAATTTCCGAGCAAAGCAGAGAAGGTCAAGACTTCGAACTGGTTGAACAAAGGAGGTATAGAAGGTTTGCAATTGTTCAATACGCTCTTACAGAGACGCCAATAATCCTTGGAGCCGAATTTGTGAGATGCAATATGCTTATTCATCCGAGCAGCAAATAGTGACTTAGCATCGTTGAGGACACGCTTACAATCGTTACCGGCAGAGGCAAAGAGACGTCTATTGCAGTCCAATATGTCGCCACAAAATATGTGAAAGAAATGGTTCCTATGGGCAATGGCGGCTGAGCAAGCAGCGGAGAACCAAGGGGAGGAGTTCAACTTGACCCTATATTTCCTTGAGGGGATGAAAGTGTCGATTCCAGCTTTAACCCAGGATGACACCTCAGAAGCACATTCTTGGACGGGGTGCGTAAAAACAACATCCCAGAGAACATTGCGGAGGAAATCACAGAACGAGTCCCAGTCAGCTCGTTGATAGTAGAACGAAGTTCTAGTGGTAGGAGGTTCTTTGCAGGGGGTGGAGTTGAAGGGGATGTTAACAGATACTACAGCATGAACGGATTTACCAAGAGGGCAGAGTTGCATGGTGCTACAAGACTCTGGGGAATGGAGATAAAACACACATAAAGAAAAGAGGCCTTACCTTACCTGTTGAAGGCAAAACGAGTAGGGAAGTTAACTATCTGCGTGAGGGACTGAGAAACTGAAAAATTGATCGATTGAATGTCTGCGTGGTCAGTAGTAGCATCCATAAGCCACATGGTATGATGGGCATTAAAGTCGCCAAACACAAATATATGAGCAAACGGGTGGGTGGAGAGAGCCTTGTCTATGCTGTCAGAAATGCTATCGAGTATCCCACAATCTTGAGAGGATGGAGAGCGGTAAAGGAAGAAGAGATAGCTTACCGCATTGAGAAGAGATAGTCGGAGACACATGTACAACTGGTCTGGCGATTCAAGAGACAACTCTCTGGTCCGAGGGAGATGGTCTTTGACATAGACACCAAGGCCTTGCATGTGGGTTAGAGAGTCTTTTCTGAGGAGAGGAACGTAGCCTGGGATTGAGAGATCAGAGGAGGGGATAGGCGAGACAAGGTTGGTCTCACAGAGAGCCAGTATATCCGGGCAGTTTGCAGTGAGGAAAGATTCCATACTGCAGAAGTTTGTTCTAATGCCATGGATGTTGGAGAATGAAATGTTGAAGGGTTTAGGTGATTGTTGAGGGCTGGTTTAGGATTACTTTTTCGGTCTTTGTAAGTAATCATGGAATTATATTTGGAAGATGATATAGTAAATAACCTTAAAAAGAATAGACAGTTTCAAAATGCAATTTGGGCAGAAACAAAGTTGGCACATGCTATGCATCATAAGATGATGGCCTCAGAGTTTGCCAAGAGAATGGGGAGGAGTGTTAACTGGGTGGTAGGAAAATGGGAATATTCATATATATTATATATATATATATATATATATATATATATATATATATATTAAATCCTATTTTACAGACCAGTTAGATCATGGCAAACAAGGAATGTAGGGATGCCCTGGTCGTGTTGGAGAAAAGACAAGCAACTTGTTCCAAGTCAATATACCACATAACACCCTTGAGCACTTAGCCTTGGAGTGACCTAGAATGGAGATCAACGTGTTTTAGTGGACTCAGCAATTTTCAACCTGCTTCATCTGAATCATCTTCAAGAAGCGAAATACAATATCTAAAAGGTCACCCAATCTAACAGTGATCTCGGCCAATCACAAGATCACACCCTCTCTCCATATGTGGCCTCCTTTGTAAATTAAGTCGGTCTTAAATGCCAATAAGAATATCATCCAACAAAATTTCATAACTGAATCAATAAGCTGTTGATCCTCATAGGTCAAAACATTGGGTTTAGTCCATTATTTATATATATATATATATATATATATATATATATATATATATATATTGACATAAAATATATAAAGGGTGAGATCATTATAATTTTTTTTTTCCAAGCCTGTTTTTTTTCTCAATGAAACATAAAGTTGATTGGAATAAATTCAAAGGAAAATTAGATCTAAAATCACATGAAGAAGCTTTGAAATGTTGACTCTTTGAATTTAGCAGTAAATTACGACATGAGTCAAGCATCCAATCAGTATAATGTCTTGGGGATGCTTTTCTTTTCTATGGAACTGGTTTCAAGAAAAAATAAAAAAAAAAGACCAAATATACATGCTGAAAGTACAAGAGAATTTTTAGATTTGTCTGCAACCCTTTTATTCAAAAAAAATAAGAAAAGGAAATTTTAAAGCTATTTTTATGCAGGATAATGCTCCCTGTCACAAAACAAAATTGAAGGAATACATTGATGAGAAGCAGGTGAATGTTATGATATGAATTTTCCAATCTCCTGACCTCAACCCCATAGAAAACTTATGGGGCATGTTGCTCAACTGACAAGGAAGAGCCTTACTTTTATAATGCTGTTTTTTATAATATATATATATATATATATATATATATATATATATATATATATATATATATATTGTAGAATAAATACATTCAACATCATCATTATATAGACACCAGAGTTAATGCAAAGTCAAAGCTATTTTGTAGTTTACAAATGAAATTTTATAAAGATATTTATCTTATAATTTTAATTAAATAATTATATTGAGCTTTACTCTGTGTAAGCACTTTTTAAGAAAAGTAACTGTTGTTATTGGATTTATTTTTATATACCAATCATATTTTTGAGAATATATGATACATACCTAAATTGGATTTATACCTGTTTATAAATATTGATTTCTTAGTATCTGTTGTTGAGACAATTTTTTTTTTTTTTTTTTTTTTTTTTTTATCTCATATTGCCAATGATTCTGTTTCTGAGAAAGTGTCAATTGAATGGTGCCTCAAATCCTATTCTTAAACGGGATACTTTTGTATCCATTTTAATTATAAAATTATGTTCCTTATCTTATTTCTATTTTATATTGACCTTGGCAATAAGAAAAAAATTTTGAGTGTGTTTTAAATCAAAATAATAGAATATGTGATACAATTTAAGGCTGGGATCAAATAAAATTGTAGTTTCCTGTCTGGTATTTTGAAAATATGAATATCACTAAATTAAAATAGTTCCAATTATAAATGGACTAAAAAGGAAATAAATCTTGCAGTGAAGTCTGTCAATTACAAAATGATAGGACTTCTCTTGGAAAAATGTAATATTCGTTTTCATGAAAGATCAACCTAGTTGTCCCATAAAGATAGGTAAGTTGATTTCTTCTTTGAATGCAAGAAATTCAATAATATGCCTTCTGTTTTTTTTACAATCCCTTTGGTTAGACAATTTTATTTTTCATTTCTTTATCTGTTTCTTCATTTGCGAAAAAAAGTTTTATTTGGAAATCCTTTGTCTTGTGTCTGTTTTTCAATGACAGTTCAAATTGAACTTCCATTAGAGGATTGAAATTGGTTGGATCCCACACACACAACACACACACACACACACATATATGATAGATTTTGATTTCCGTTTACAATTTTTTTAGATTCTGGCAAAATTAAAGTGAAATTTTTATCTTTTTTTTTCTTTTTTATAGTATTTTATCAGAAAATTGCAATACAATATGCTATAATTATTATTAAAACTAGTTTTATTGCATATAAACAAATAGAATATATCTGCAAATCTTTTTTTAAATGTTAAAATGCAATTCCTAAAATAAATATGTAAAAATAAAAACATTGTAGCGTGACTAGACAATATAACAATGATACAGGGCATATCTTTGAGGTAGAACTTTTAATCAGAGCTTCCTTTAAGAATGTGTTCAAAACACATTCAAATCCTTTTTGTTTTTTAAGTAAAGGATTTGGATTAATTTAAATTATCAATTTAAAATATAAAAAAAATTTAAAAAAAAATATTTTCGCAAATAATTTGAATATTTATATTAAACTATCTGAATAATTTTAAACATTTTGACTATAAAACAATAAGTAAACCATAATAATTTGGATCTTTGTAACAAAATATCAAAACCAAATTAGACATTAAAAAAATTTTTGAAAAGTCATTGAATGGTTAAAAAACATGCTTCTTTTTTTTAGCATAAATTTTAAGAATTTTTTTGATTTTTTTATAGCCCAACGTTTGAGGTTGATTCAAAATGTCATTTTCATCTTGACAATTTGTTGTTTATTCTTAGAACTGAAATTTAGATTAAAAAATGTATGCTAAAATATTAAAAAAATAATCATCAACATTTAATGTTTTTAAGGATTTTTTTGTTCAATTTAAATTTATTTATAATGGTGAAGCACTGAAGATGATGCAATTTTTAATTTATATATATATATATATGATAGTTTAAACAAACCAGTATTTAAATTAGGCCCCCATTTTTTTCTTTATTTCTAAATTTATGGTAACTTGTGATAGCATTTTTTTTAAATATTCATAAAATAAAACATTACAAATTTTTTCAAATCTTTTAATAAAAGTTAAAAATGAAGTTAAACTTATTGGAAATATCTTTGTCTCTCTTTTTCCCAAAAAAATTTTGACATCATGGAATGTCTGTCTTCCATTTCTGATGAAATAAATTGAATTATCCATGGTTCCGACAAACTGTGACCATCTGTACTTTTAATCTTGTTGTTAATATACAGTTTATTCAGAAAAATTTTATAAAAAAAATATCTTGAAGTTTTTTCATTTTAAAATGCCGGGGATTTAAATTGAAAGAGATAGGGAACCATCTTTAAAGACTGAAAAAATAAAATTGACAAATTATTGTTTTGTTTTAAAAAATGTGTGTGTGTGCATGTAATTGTGTTTTTTTGTTTTTTTTTTTTTGTAATTTGGAAAAACTCAAACAAAAGTATTTTTTCAAAGCGTTTATACCGATTGAATAGAAAATTTTATAAACAATTTTTTTTAAATGGAATTTTTTAAAGCATTCTGAATGTAAAAATAAAAAAAAAAGTCCCTCAAACAATAAGAAAAATATTTCATGTGTGTTGTTTTGTGAAATTTTGTTGAAATTCGGTTGTGTGGTATATATAGCCTTTCTTAAATCTTTTAGTTTTATAATTTATGAATTTAAACTTATTGAATACAGTGAAAAAAAAAAATTGCATAAATTTCAATGTTGATTTTAATTAGAATTCAACGAACAATATATTTTCCACTTTTCTAATATCAAAAATATTAACTTTATTATATTTTTATATAAAATGAATAATAAATCTTATTCATTGCAGAAAACCTTTTCTATAATAATAAATATTTTAAAATTTATGATTTTTTTTATTGAATATAAGTAAAAAATTGGACAACCATGTGTATTTAACCATAAAATAGTGATTGGGTTATTATTTTTAGTTAGGACTATAAATTTTATATTTGATTTAGATTTCATTATAGTTATTTATAAAGATAAAAATTTCATCCGAATTTGTAATAAACATCAGTAGATAACATCGTTAGATTATTGTTTAAGGTTCCAGAATTCATATGTTTTAATAGTTAGATTTTTATTTTTTTACAAATTGGTAATGTTTTTTCAATAGTTATGAGTCACGATTGAATATTTTATTATAAATAATTGATTGTAAATGGAATTTTTAAAGCATTAGAATGTAGAAAAAAAAAAAAAAAGTGTGCAAGAGAAAAAAACTACAGGAACAAAAAAAAATGGGTAGAAAGTTTTTGTTTTTAAGAGGGGAAAAATAATTGAACCAAATAGATTTTTTTTTAGATATTGGAGGTGTTTTCAAATTGATTTTGTGCAAAATCAATTATTTATTTTAAAACCCATTTTTGTGTGTGTGTGTCTGTAACGTTTTTATGTTGGATCAATTTCCTACATTTTTTAGCCGATTTCAACAAAACTTCACAGGACTACATAAAATTACCTTTTGGTGGTTCTAATGGGGCCGAAAATGGGAAAAACACAGTTTTTTTTTAATAAAATCAATTTGAAAACACGATTAAGACACATCGTGAGAATGAAAGGGGACAACTCACCCACGAAAATGTAAACAAAAGAGCATAGCATGATGAAAAAAAAGCCGAACTTGACGAAAACAAAATTTTATCGTCTAATGTTCATATTATTATTAAAGAGGAAAGATCAAAGTATTTTTGGGGTATTTTTTTTATTTTTTAATCGTTCCTAGCACGTCTGAAATTTTCGTTAAAAAAATTTTTTTTTTTTTGGTAAAAAAAAAAGGACAGATAATCATTTTCAATTTCATTTTTTTTCGATTTGATAAAAAAAGATTAAAATCTGACTTTGATATTTCTTTTAAAAATCAATTATCATTTTTTCAAAACTGATTTTAATAAAAACAGAAATTATACTGTTTATTTAAAATATTTTGAACCAAGCTTAACTTAGCTTCTGCGCCGAAAAAATGTAATTTGAAAATAAAACAAAAGGTCATAACCTTTTCGCGTCGCTTGACGATTGACGAAAGGCACATTCATGACGTTTAGATAACTTACGGGAGGAGAATTCTTTCTACGGATGGAAGGAAGTGAAATTATTTAAGTGAACAAATTATTTACCTTGTTACTTTTAAGGAAAACTTTCAGCGCTCTAATTTTTTTTTTTTTTTTTTTTTTTGTACTTTTTTTATTTTATTTTTTTTTTTTACGTTTACGATGCTTTATGGAAAATATAAAAAAATATAAAAAATAAGACTGTTAATAGTGAGATTAAATTTCATAAGAAAAAGGTATCTAATTAATTTAGGTACCTTTCTTATGAAATTTTATCAGAAGTGTACATAAAATACTATAATTTTATGTACATTTATTACATTTTACTGTGTTATTTGTATTTCCATTCATTTTATTATTAATTTTGATATTTCATTTATGGAAAAATGTCATAACTGAGATTAATATAAAAATAAGATCATATAAATTAAAGTTTAGCAGTAGTTAAATTTCATAAGATGATACTGTTACTTGTAGGTACCCTTCTCAGTTGAAATTGAAAACTCAAATTAACTTCTCCATACGTGTTTCGCAAAAGTAAAGGGCTTAACAGCGGAGAACAATGCTGAACTCAAATAATGCAACTAAATTGTATTCTGGTTGGTCTTTTGTACTTGATAATTACTGTCCGACTATAAACACAAAAATTACATTTCTTAATTACCATGGCTAATCTGATTGGTCCAAATTATACAATTTTCAAAGCGCTAGACAATGACAATCTCACACGGACATTTTGAAACGTTGATGTTGCTTTTAACTAATGTTAAAAATATTTTTTAAAATTCAATTTAAACATTTTTAAAAATTTTTAAAATTAAAGAAATAAGAAATAATTGTATTAAAAATTCAATTTTCATTGAAAAAAAATTTTTTGCTTTCAGAAAATATTGTCCATATTCATAAAAAAACAAATTAAAACAAATAAAAGCATTTGAAACTAAATAATATATTTGTTTTATTGAGTTTTGTATGTTACAATTCACAGCTGATTTTCAGGTACGTTGGCCAAAAAAAAAAAAAAAAAAAACATGATTTGCATTCTTCAAAGCCTTGTGCTTTTTAACTATTGTAATCACTAAAACCGATGGTCTCGAATTTCTAGAGTTTTTCATAAAATTAGTTATGGGGGTGTTAATAAATATAAAAAAAAATATTTCTGCCATGACTTTAAAAAAAAAAAAAAAAAACATATTTATAATAATTTCGATCATCTGTGAATAGTTTCTGAAAAGTTTCATTAACATCTGACAATTATTTTTATTTTTGCAAGATTTTCCAAATTAATGTGTGTAAATAAAAAAAAAACGCGCTAAAAATTATCTATGTTATTTACTACCCCTTGTTGCGACAAAGAGAAACAAGGTTTTTTAAATCAAAATTTAGAATATTCTAAAAAGATGGAAAAATTTTAAAAAAATAATTAAAAAAAAATTTAGTCTATCCTCTTCATAAAAACATAAGCATTTTGACGATAAAATTTTGTTTTCATAAACTTTGGCGTCTTTTTCATCAGACTATGCTCTATGTTTTAGCGATTCCGTGGAGTGACTTAGGTTAAAAAAGGTTGTTTTGTGTGTGTGTGTGTTGTTTGTGTGTGTGTGTGTTCTTTTATATATGGGATCAGATTTCTTACATTTTTCAGCCGATAAAACAAACATCCACTTTTTTTTGGAGCAGGTAGTTTTTATTGTCTTTTTTTTTTTTTTTATTTTACATTCAGAATGCTTTAAAAATTCCATTTACAAGACAATTGTTTATAATAAAATTCTTTATTCAATCGGGGGACTCATCATAACGATTGAAAACAATGTTTTTGTTTGGGTTTGACCAAAAAAAAAAAAAAAAAAACTAATTAAGACATGTGTGTCCGTCAACCTTAAACAATAATCTTAACAATTTTATTTTTCAGTCTTTATGATAGATAAAAAATCGGATAATTTTTTCTTTATCTTAAAAAAGATAATTTTTTACTTTAGGGCCGTCTTTACAAATCCAATTTGTTACAAGGCAGATCAAAAAAGGCATTGGTTCTATTTGAAATTAATTCAATATTCAAAAAGAAGTTTTATTAAGAAATAATTTAAAAAACAACGTAAGAAATCTGATAGACAAAAACAACAATATTTAATGATGATAATTATTAAGGAAAGAATTATTTATACTTATAATAAATTAATAAACCCAAATAAAGTTAATATTTTTGTATTAAAACAACGAGTGGAAAATATATTTCAAATCAGAATTCTAATTATGAATCACCACAAGCAAAATATGCAATTTTTTTTTACTGTATTCAATAAGTAAAAATCATAAATTGTAAAAAAACAGAGAAAGGCTAAATTTTGAAACGATTTCAACAAAACTTCACTTTTTTTTTATAAAAGTGTTTCTTATTGTCTTGCAAATTTTTTTCTTTATTTTTACATTAAAGAATGCTTTAAAAAAATTCCATTTACAAGACAATTGTTTATAATAAAATTCTATTCATTTCAATCGATAGACTTTAACGATTGTAAACAAATTTTTGTTTGAATTTGGGTTTGACAATTTAAAAAAAAAAAAAAAGGACATGCGTGTCCGTCAACCTTAAACAATAATCTTTGTCAATTTTGTCTTGTTTTTCAGTCTTTATAATGGTCGATACTTGATCTATCTCTTACAAAACATCCTTTTTTGGCATGTAATTAAATTCTACTGCTGCTATTTGAACTAAAACTCAGTCTTTTAAAAAAAAATGATAAATGAATTCTTACTTGTAATTGGTGTAATTTCACAGTGGTAATTAAATTTTATTTAATCAACAAAAAAAAAAACTTTATATGTTGAAAAAGTTTAATTTCCTTATTAAAAGTAATTTAGAAAATAAAAGTTAGGACTAAAAATTAAACAATTTTAAGTAAGATGTTCAGTCAGCAAAAAGAGCAAGGAATAAAAAAAGAAGGAAAATTTAACCTTTAATTTTTTATATATATCTCTTTAAAACATATGCAAATTTTTTCCTTTCCAAATCAGATTAAAATAAAGAACTCCTTTCTATAAATTTTCTTTGAAGACGAAATAACCATTTAGTTTTTTTTTTTTTTTCACAAAAATAACAAAATGAATTCTCTCATTTCTCCCTCTCCACAAAATTTTGTTTTACAAAAGTTTCCACAATATATGTCAACAGCAGTCAATGAGAAGTTATATAAAGAGATATAAGTCTATCTTGAAAATTATATATATATGTCACAGGCACTAGAATGTTATATTTAAGATGTATGAATACATCTTATATACATATATATATGCTCAACTGGGAATGGAAATTTTTAATGACATATCAATATAAATTTATATATACAATACAATGGCAGGCAAAATGAGTTTTGTAAAGATGTATATATTGAATTTGTATACATATGATGACACAATAGATAATGGAAGTCTCATAAAGATGTTTTTGATGTTTTTAGTTTTAATTATTTTTGAAGCCACAGTTTTTTTTCAAAAAATGTTTTTTGACCTTCAATTTGTGTCTGAAAATGAAATAATGAGTTATATTTATTTATGTTATTTTACATTTGGACTATTCTCAAGATCTTTGTTTTTGTTTCACCAACTTTTCTGTTTTGTGCCCTCTATTTTCATTGGGTGGATATTGATCCAGGTAAATGGAAATTCCAAACTAAACCCTTTATTTAATTAAAAAAACTTTTTTTCAAGGTCTGCAAAAAACAGAATTTCAAAAAGGATATTTTTCTTGACACCACTATTATTTTAACTATTTTCTCTCCTTTCCAATGTTTACTGTTTTATCAACCAGTTCATTTTTCTTTTTTTTATTAAATATTATTTAAAAGTGGAAGTTTTAATTATTTCTGAAACAGACAATATTGGCAAAAATAGCTATTTCATTTCTTTGATTCGTAAGTAAATTTTTATTTTTTATAAAAATTAATATATAGTTTGTCATGATTATGCACAAAGGACATGGGTCATTTAATGACCTACATATTCTAGCTTTTCTTATTAATTTCCATTTTACATTAGGTGTTTTATTGGTTTCTTTTTTAAATGCCTGAAATCTGATTTCTTATTTATTTATCCTAAATGAATTTTGATGTAATTGAATCTTTTCTTGAACTGATGTCTTGTACAAAATTTAGATTTTTACATTGTCAGGATTTTAATAGAAGATGTTGCATTGGTATACTAATGATTTTGACATTTATTTTTAAAGGACAGTTATTAGGATTTCTGCAGTTACATAATTTTGTTTATCTTCATCTCTTTTTTATTTTTATATTCATTAACTTTTTTTGGTTTTTGGTCTCAGTGTTTATTCATGATATTAACATTATGTTTCTTAATAATTTTCTCTAAGTTTTACAGCTGTAAAACTTAATTTTAGGGTATTTTTATTGAAAATTACTGTCTTTTATCTTTAGGAAAATGTTTTAATGATTTAAAGGAATTTTTTGTCCTAATTTATTCTTTTAAAATTTGGTTGTATGGGGTGTATACCAAATTATTTTTATGCTTCTGCTTTGTTGAAAAATGCACAATTTTCCTACCTAGACTTAACATCTTTTCAAAATAACTCATATTTGATACAATAGTTGTTAGAAAAAAAATGAACATGCTACCAAAGCCCTGTCTAAATGATTGAATTTCTCTGTGTTTAGAAACAAATATGAATGTATGTTCTTTTAAAACTCAGTAAATTTCAAAAATAAGTTATTCCAAAATTTTTTGAAAATGAAACAGAACTAGTGATATGCAAATTAGTATAATTTGCATATGAGCAGGTAGCTCATAAATGGACACCAACGAGAACGGAAGTGGAATAAGAACTTAGTGGATACACGACATAACAATGGCGTCGCCGATAGGATACTCTTTGGTCCTTGAAGACCCAGAGTACGTAGACACGTGGATTCGTTGCTTTGCTGCTAATGCTAGATGTAAAAAGTTGAAAGACAACAAAAACAGAGGAGGGGAAAATGAAATCACCGACTTGTTCATGGCTACCGCTGGTTGTGAAGCGATTATGAAGGTTGCTACAATGGTTTACCCTCGAGAACTAGAAGAAATGACTTTCGAAGAAATAAGTCAGGTTATTAAGGGAAACATGAGGCCAAAGAAAAGACTGGTGATTGCAGAAAGGACCAAGTTTATGGCAATGAAGCAGGAAGTGGATGAACCGATAGTAAAATATTTACACCGGTTAAGAAGTGCGAGTAAATACTGTGAATTCGAAAAACTAGGAACAGGAGAGCAGACAACGGAAGAAGAATTAATCCAACTAAGATTAATTGAAGGTATGCATAATTCAGCACATAGATATAAGTTAATGGAACAGTTACAACTTACAAACATGCCTTTGAATATGTGTATAGAATTTATACAACAGCAGGAATTAATACATACCTACAACCAAAATAAAAATAAATCCTACGAAGAAACAATGGCTGAAACATATACGGTACAAACAAAAAAGAAAAAAAATTGTGCGTACTGTGGAAAAATTCATGAAATGAAAAAAAGAAAAATGCCCAGCCTTTGGAAAAACATGTTCAAAGTGTTTAAAAAAAAAATCACTTCAAAGAAGTATGTAAAACAAAAAAATGTGGAAAGAGTAGAGGATGAAAATAGACAGATTTTTAATGTAAAAAAGGATAATATACAAAATACTGGATCTAAGAACGGAGATACAAAAATAAAAGTGAAAATCAACGACTGTATTGTCGAAATGCAAATCGACACAGGTAGTGACGTCACGATAGTACCCAGAAATTTGTGGGAAAAAATGGGAAAACCGTTTTAAAAAAAAAAAACAACGTACAATTACGTCAGTTTGATGGCTCGATTATAGCAATTATGGGTTACTTTGAAGGTTCAATAGAATTAAAAGAAAAATATGAAATAGTACCCATTATAGTTACAAATTGCCGAAAAAACGCATGGACTACTGGGGAATGACGTGTTAAAAATAAATTCAACGAAGTTGATTAATGAGATAGAAATAGAAAAACAGGAAAATTAAAAAACTATGAAGCTAGCCTGAAATTAAAAGAAGATGTTTCCCCCTCCTACTACGAAGCGAGAAAAATACCAGTGCATTTATTACCATTGGTAATAGCTAAATTGCGAAAGCTAATAAAGGAAGACTTATTAGAACCTGCCCCTCAGGAGGAAGTAAATGGGCATCACCCATCGTGGTATTGAAAAAAAAAAAATGGTGACCTGAGAATTTGTGGAGATTATAAAATAGGGGTGAACCATAAAGTTTGTGCTGACTCGTACCCTATTCCAAATGTGGAAGTAGCTTTACATAAACTTGCTGGAATGAAAGTATTTTCGAAGATAGACCTAAAATCAGCTTACCACCAAATACCGATAAATGAAAATTTTAAAGAAGTGACGACTATGAACACACCTATAGGCCTGTTAAGGTGGAAAAGAATGCCGTATGGCATAAAAACGGCAAGTGCAATTTTTCAAAAAGCTATTGAAAAGTAATAGGAAATGTTGAAAATACCATCTGTTATCAACACGATATATGTGTTGGAGATTTAAATGAAGATGATTTAAAAAAAAAAACTGAAAATATACTGAACCGGCTGAGAGACGCTGGTATGACAATAAATACAAAAAAAGTGTGTAACCAACAGTAATGAAATATCATTTTGGGTTACTCAATATCAAAGGAAGGGATCTCTCCAGATAAAGTACTAATAGAGAAAATTCTAAAAGTTGCTACACCAAAAAAAAAAAAGAATTGGAGTCCTTCTTAGGTTTGGTAAATTTTTATAGAAAATATGTACCAAAATATAATGAGTTGACAGAACCATTTGCTAAGTTAAGAAAAAAAAAAATGTGGAATTCATTTGGTTAGAACACCAACAGACAGCCTTTGAAAACTTAAAACAGATTCTGGCAAAAAAGCCAATAGTACAAATTTTTGACCCTAAGAAGGACATAACTCTAACTACTGACGCTAGTGAGCAGTCCATATCTGGTATTTTGTCACAAGATGGGCATCCCATAATGTATTTATCAAGGAGATTAACAACAACTGAACACAATTATTCGAATATAGAAAGGGAGGCACTAGCCATAGTGTGGACAACGGATAGAACAAGACAGTTTTTGATGGGAAAAAAATTCTTGTTGAAAAGTGATCATAGACCACTGGAATTTATTTTCAACCCAAGAAAAGAGCTACCGAAAGTTACAACGTCCAGAATATTACGTTGGGCGATTAGACTGATGGCGTTCGACTTTGACATTGAATATGTTAAAGGGAATACGATACCGCACGTTGATGCCTTATCTAGATTGAGGTTTTATAGAGAGGAGAAGGACAAAAACGACGAGGAATTTGAAGACACATTCTTGCACCTTGTAGAAACCGATGTAATATCTGTAGATAAAATGGCTACTGAAACTACAAATGACCCAGTGTTAAATAGAATAATGTCGAGGATAAAACAGAATCGCTGGGGAAATTGTTCAATGGCTGAAAGACCATTCAAAGAAATCAGACATAAAATGACTATAGAAAACGGGATAATATGTAATGGAGACTTGGTAGTTCCCCCAGAAACACAGAGGAGACAGGTTATAAAAAGTGTACACGATGACGTACATTGTGGAGTGGCAGCTACGCAAAGAAGATTAAAATTGGAAGCCTGGTGGCCGGGGTACTCAAGAGACGTAGAAGACTACGTAAAAAGATGCAAAAAATGCACAGAACTCAGGAATTTTAAGCAAAAAAATACATGTATGGCCCCGAGAAGTAGAACCATGGAGCAGAGTACACATGGACCATGCCTATGTCAATGGGATAGGACTATTATTAATATTAGTAGACGCATATTCAGGTTGGCCTGAAGTGGTGAGAGTACCTGATAAAAAAAAGTACCACCGTAAAACAAATATTAAGAGTAATATTTTCGAGGAATGGGACACTGAGAACATTGGTGACTGATAACCCACCAGAATTTGTGGATGCTGATTTGCATGAATGGCTAAGAAAAAATAGGATGCAGACCTTACAAGACCCCTCCCTACCACCCTCAAAGTAATGGGGCAGCGGAAAGGATGGTCCAGACGGTAAAGAAGGGCATAAAAGCATGCTTGCAACAGAAGGAGGAAATCGATGCTTTCCTACCAAGATTACTATTAAGTTACAGAACAATTCCACATGCAGGCAGGCCGGAAAGTCCATCTGCCTTAATGGGCAGACAATTAAGGTCCCCTTTGACTATGTCATATGCCACAAATCAAAAGATGTGGTACAAAAGAAATAGGAATATGCAACCAGAGTCAGCCGAATTTATTATGCAGAAAGGACATAATACTGCAATATTAAATAAAGAAAATGGGAACAGTGTTCTAGCTCATGCTGACCAAATAAGATCCCAAGGAGAAGAATCTGATGAGGAAATGCCTTCAGAGATGCCCATTATTGATGTATCAGAAGAGTTAATGCAGAATGAAACTGCGGAGGAAGAAGGAGAGGGATGAGTTAGAAGAGGAAGGATGGGACAAGTTAGAAGGAAGACCAGAGTATGCAAGAGGAACAATTCGATTATAGGGAAAGACGTGATAGATCTAGATCTCCAAGGGAAAGGAGAGGGATAAAGGAAGATGTTCAGGAGGGCACAAGAATAAGTACAAGAAGTACTCGCGGCATAAGGCCCCTCCGTTATAGGGAGATGTAGTGATATGCAAATTAGTATAATTTGCATATGAGCAGGTAGCTCATAAATGGACACCAATATGATAAATAGACACCAACAAGAACAGAGGTCGAACGATTTATTTAGCAAGATACACGACACAACAATAACAGTTTCTTTTAAACTAAAATTGGTCCAGAATGAAGTCATTTGTTTTTCATCCACATACAATTCAAATAAATAAAACACTTCTTTGAAAAACAAAGAAGGCGATAGAATAATTTAAAGGTCCCTCCAGGATATAATTGAGTGGATGCAGATGTGTATGTAAACGAAAAAAATCATTACGCAGTTATGTTGAGAATTTTCTTTACTTGGAATGAGGTGACACAGCATCTTATTATCAGGTGACCGTCTGCCGATTTTTGCATTTTCGACGTTTCTTTACATCGTATTAGTGAATATGGCCTCTAATTTCTAGGGTCCAAATTCTCCCGTTCTTGAATTAAGAATTAGGGATATCTGAAATTAGGTTTTTTTGTTGTGTTCTCATTAGTAAAAAATAACTCCTGAACTACTTTCAACAGCATTCCAGGACAATAAAATATCACCTGTTATGCTTTTTGTTAAGTATTTCACCTACGCTTTTTACTAAGTATTCGGAAATTTTCCGTATTCCTTTTATTCCAACTACCCCATCTATTTGAAACCCTGGTTTGGAAATTCTTAGATGGTTTCTTTAGCTCTGTTTCTTTGGAAATTATGAAATGTGGGAGTATGACATAAACCACCTTTGTTTGAAATGTAAGCTGTCATAGTGACAGATAAATGTCAGCATGTAAATATAGGACATGGTAGTCATTTGCGATTGTCTGATTTCACAATGGTCAGTATTAAAATCATTTGGGTAGACTAACTCAGACAATAATTAAACCCAAAAGAAGGTAAAATTTTTACTTAACTGCAAGCAGATGTCATCATTCCTATATTACAAATGAATTGGTTTATATTTTAGAAGAAAATACCAATTATGGCGAAAATTTAAGAACACATGACAAAACCTGAAATGACATTTAAAATATGTCGAAATTTAAGCATATGAATGATGAAAAATTTGAACGTGAGCCAAAAAGCATTAAATAAAACTGATACTATTTTAAATGCCTCAAATTAAAATTAGTTTTAATACTTCAATGACTTATTATTTAAATGTTTTCAAAATTAATGGTACCAATCATTAAATTAATAAAGTGTTTAATTTTCATTGAGTTTATTTCTTATATTGTTTGCATTTGAGGATGCTACCCTAACCTTAATAGTTTTTACATTTATTGTATAAAATTTATAAATATAAATGTATTATATGAAATATGTATAAAAGTGGACTCGATATTTATACATAGAAAAATTACACAATTATGGCACAAGGTCGAAAAGGGGAGGTTGAGGCTGGTCATCATTAACTATCTTATACCTAGCTAATCCGATTCACGACCCATTCATACATTACAATTTACCCATTCACCACAAGAACTCGTCCATCACCAATCAATCCTCCATACACCCATAATACCACATCCTCTTAAGGGGGACCTACAAAACGCGCCCCATGCCATAAAAAATATAATGATGATAAATACAATATTAAAAAATTCTAATGAATGAAATGAGGGGGAGGGAGATGAACCCAATAATAAACTAAAAATCAAAACAAAATCAAACAAAACATAACTGATGTTAGTAGGGCCCGTCCAACCCTCAAAAATGAGAGGCCGCTGTATTCTGCCCATGGGACAAAATCAAGAAGGTCTCTCTCACTAAGGGAGTGGGAAAAGGATAAAAATTATACGGGCATGGGAAAATATAAAGCTGACCCAGTCGAGATGGGGGGGGGGCCAAAAACAAACTGGGGAGGTTGGGAATCTCAACCTGGATCATAACCAAAAGAATTGGCCAGGAACAGGCCGGGAACAACACTTACTCACATTAACTAGGTACACAAAAGCTTGTCTAACCTAACCAAGGGGAGGGCTCCTCAGGAAACCACCCCGATGTGACGTAGGTTTGACCTAAAAGAGAAAATCAAGGCTAGCCCCGTTCAAACGAATCAAGCTCGCCTCTTTCACCCACCTTTCGCTAAAGACTGTCGAATGCAATCGTTTTCTATCAGTTCTAATCTTCATCTTGAGCTGATGCTCAAAGAATCGGATCAGATCCTGATGAGAAAGACGGTTACCCCGCAAGACTTCCTCCTGTCGCGTCGTCCAAATCACCATTCGGGCCGTGGCCAGCAGCGTCAGAAACACCATCCGTTTCACCCCGGAATACGGGGGCGACACATTGTCACACGCGTATGCGCGATCAATGGGCACAAGCTTTTCGGGAGCGAGACGAGCCGTCAGCTCGCCGACATGGTCCCATAAGGGGCGGACCCGGGGACAATGGTAGAAGGCGTGCGAAGCCGTTTCTTCCAAACCAAGGCCACATCGTTCACAGTCTGGCAAATCCGCCAAGCCCCATATGAAGACCTTGTCATTGTGGGGCAGCCGATTCCGAGCCGATCGCCAGGTAAGCGAAAACTCAGGGTTACTGAGATAATCCGCCGTTGGCCCCCAAGACTAGAAAGAGTGAAACTCCTCCTCCGACGTCGAGCTGCTCACGTAGGGAATCCTTCGCGAACCCCTCCACTAACAGACGATAGAAGACCTTCCTAGGCCGTGAAAGGTCACTGGACCAAGAAACAGCCAACAAGGCCGACCGACACTCGCAAAGGAAATCCGTTTGAACCCGGGGTTTACGACGGTGCTCAACCCGCGAGGTGATGTGGGGTGTTTAGATAGTAAGGCAAGGGAACGAGTCCTCAACAATCCCCTTCATAATCGGATCTCCACCTGTCAATGCGCGGCTAAAGGGAAAGCCAACCTTGAGGCAGATTTTGTGGCTCACCAAGTGTGGCATTCCCAGCCCCCCCATGACACGGACGTTGTGCACAGACTCGTCTGCCGACCCGAAATTTGCGTCCCTCCATAAAATGGAGGATAGCGAGCGTTAAAGCGCCTTCCGATGGCCTTTATAGAGAGGAAGTACGGACAATCGATAAAGGACAAGAGGGAAAATGTATGTAGCACACACCTCCGCCCTGCCCTTCACGGACAACCTCCGTCGACGCCAAGTCTGCCCAAAGCATCGACCTTTGCTCGTACTTCAGACCAATTTTTCTCCAGCTGGAGGTCGGGTCCAAACCACACTCCAAGAATGCTGACAGGACCGTCCGTCCAACCGAAGGGCCCCGGAAGATCGACCCCTTCCAGGCACCTAACCGCAAGCCGGACGACTTGTCGCGGTTAATCTTGGCCCCTGTCACCTTTTCGTACCGATCAAGCGCCTTCAGTACCGCCTCAATGTCGCTGCGGGACGACATGAAAGCAGATACGTCATCGGCGTACACAGAAACCCTGGCTCGAGCCCCTCCAGGAACGGCGATTTCTGTAGGGCCGGACTGCACGCCCTGTCCCACGGCCGGCGAAGGAGAGGCTCCAACGCCAAAACTATAAAGTAGGGGCGACAGTGGACAACCCTGAAAACCGACAAGAAGACAACGCAAAAAAATTTGACAGTCCCGTTCACCTGTACCACAGCACTTGGGGAGCGATACAGGAGGCTAATCCAGCGGCAAGTCAGGTGCGAATCCGGCGGCCTGGCAGGACAGCAGCAAGATATCGATGGTCAACCCTATCAAATATTTTTTGGATGGATCCAAATTAATCGCAAACTCATTCAGAACAACAGGTTATGTTCAAATAAAAATTGTCTGAATTGTTCGGCCTCAGAACAGAAAAGTCTGCTCAGGGACTGACAGAGACTCGGCAACTGACAGCAAACGCTCCTGCAGGATCTTTAAAATTTCGAGTTTAGCAGAGTTATGGGCCTGTAGTCAAAAGTGTTTCCCCAAACACCCTTGCCCTTTTTCAACAGCGTGATCCCACCCCTGGAAAACCGGTCGGGGAGGACCCCTGCCGGAACCAGTTTGAACAGACAGTCAAAATCAGGACAAAGATGTGCGACAAAAAAATACAATTCATAGTGCAAACCATCCAGATCAGGCGACTTGCTTCTGCCGACCTTCTTGTTTAATTGCCGCGTAGCAATCCCCAAAATCTCTCCCTCGCAGCTTTTCTTCAGTCAAAAAGCCGAGGAAAGTCAACCAAATAGCTGCGAAACTCTCCTCATGAAGACCAGGCTCCTTGGAAAACAATTTCTCGAAATACCGCCGAAATACAAATTAATACATAATGGATGGCATTTCGAAGGAAATGTCTTTCCGGGGTTTTGACTTTAACGAATGTAACGATCGCCACCTCGACGGACCTCGATGCGTTGGGAAGTGACATGCCTTTGTTAAAACAGATTTCGTGTTCCCAATGAAATTCCTTCAATAGTAGTTTCGTCATCATTTTTATATCCTTCACTACTTTACTTGGTACTGACAGAATCCCCCAATCCAGAGATCCATCCCAAAGAGAAAACTATACTAGAACGTTTCTATTATTTCATCAGGAATAGTTCAACGCATCATTGAACTATGTTTCTTTAGAGACAGAACTGGCTAATTCGAGGACAAAGAACTTTGGGCGTTTTTTGGGAACTGAATTTGTGGAAGTAACAACTTGTCTGACAAGGAATTCCTCTTAACGACACTGCAACATCAAATGAAAATAACTCTTGCACCTTCTCCCTCTCTTTTACCCAAAGAATACTTTTGAACAAGACATGTCTCGTTTTTCCCAATTTATTTATATGCGGACTACATTTTCATTCTTTCTCATCAACCAAATTATCTTAACTACTATCAAACCAATCATTCTTTTATAAATCAACACCTTCAAATCAACAGAATTTAATAATTATTTATTTGCAGATCTCTTTTCCTCAGCCAGAACAATGACTTTTAAAATCTGTTTTCTTTGGGAGTTCAATAGATTATTGACGATCCAATATTTTTAGGAATTTTATTCCGGTTGATGTTAGAAAACAATGCGTCGTCCCATTTCTATTTATTCAATTCTTCTTACTATTGAACGATCTTCGTTTTGGAAAATTTAGTTTATAAAAATTTTATCTCAAATCTAAATTCTTGTACCAAATCAAAAATTATTTAGGAATAAGCCTCTTATAATAAGGGCAAAATAAATTCAATACTTAATGTATAAAATTTTAAAGAAAAAAACCTTGGACCCAATTACGAAAGACCCTCAAATTGGTATTTACAAATTTTTATTTGTTAGCCTATTAAACAGGATAACAATTTCAGATAAAAAGGATTACCATCAAAAATGAAAAAATACGATTAGAAAAAGACAAGGATTCGATGACAAAAATGAAACTTTTTTGCAGAAAACAAATTTTCTTTCAGAAAAAAGGCAAAAACGGCTGATGTTTACTCCATTTTACGAGCGTTTCTAGGTTGGGAATTTAAAAGTTCTTTTAAATTTACAGTTGTACTTGGGAACCACAGAATTTTTCGTTCTTTGTTGTATAACCCTGAATTTTCAGCTTGAACTTCAAAATTCTTTAGTAAGATCTTCAGCAGCGTGGCAGGAATTTGATGAAGAGAGGCATGATGTCAAATCCTTGTCCAACTTGATGTTGATAGGCCTTGACAACTTATGTTAAATTGGACAAGGCTCCTTAATTCTGAGTTCTTATTTATTTACTAAAATTCTATCAAAGTTGGATCTTCTGTTTTCTAGAGGCTTATCCCATCTTATCCAATAGCCCAATTTAGTAAAAAATAATTTTCACATTAACAAAAATTTCTCAAT
The DNA here is from genome assembly GCA_903632075.3 of Acanthosepion pharaonis. Lineage (NCBI taxonomy): Eukaryota > Metazoa > Mollusca > Cephalopoda > Sepiida > Sepiidae > Acanthosepion > Acanthosepion pharaonis. The sequence continues at coordinate 236,785 of CAHIKZ030002868.1, forward strand.
TTTGATGGTTTTAACAGTCGAGCTGCTTAAACATATATATCTGAACAATTTTTTTACCTTGAATTTAAAACCCCCACCAAAAAAAAAAAGAACGACAACGTTAAAAGAAGATTAACGTAAACTGATTAAATTCCAAAATCTAAAATTTTAAAATAGTAAAAATAAATTTGGGCCATATAAAAATTATTTAGATGCGTGGATTATTTTTGAGATTGAATCTTTTCTGTTAATTCATCTCCGAATAAATTTATTTTACCAAATATTAATTAAAACCCCAATCTTTTTATAAATTTTAAATCAAACGGTTTTTTTTCATTCATTTTTACCTGTTTTGAGGCCCATTTTGAAATTAAAAATTTTAAATTAAAATTGTTTAACATATTGCTAAATTAAACAACTCAATGAAAAATTACCAAATATAAAGGGTTTTAAATCAAAAGAATTTTTTACATTAGAAAACATCGGATCAAATGGTATCTGTTTATATTGTGAGAGATGAGGTATTATTTCATTATTCGGACTATTGCCATCATCTTTGTCGCCATATTTATTACAACGTTTCGGGCGTTGTACGCTCCGGCCTTCTTCAGGTGGTTGGAATTTCAAACTGAACCCTTTATTTCGATCACTGGGGTAGACTGTTCTAGTTCCACGTGCCATGTTTGATGGATGTCAGTTATCAGTTATCTCCTAATTTTCCCTCTGAAAGTTCTCCACTGCCTTAACCAGGTATTGAACTCACCTTCTTTGGGTCCTGACTGGATCTAACCAACGCCTTTATCCACTGTGCCATGTGTCCTTGAGGACATCTGGGTATGAATTTCTGGGTATTATAAACCTAATGTTTTCAGCATCATTTTTACCAGTGCTCATATTGCAAATTTTGCTGTTATCATTGCATGTGTTTTTACCAGAGCTCATATTGCATTTTTGTTGTTATTATTGCTTTTCTCTGGCACTCCTTATTACTGGTTCCCATATTGTATTTATTTCTATGCTTGGTCGGCTCAGGAGATTTTTGTGGCTTAGCATATGTGCTGATTCCTTAAGTTTACGAATTTTCCAATGGTGTTCCTTTGTCTATGATCTCAACATGATCCCACAGAGGGCGGTGATCTCCTTCTCTCTCCATATGTGGTCAGCCACGCCTGATTTTTCCACTTCCCCTCGTGTTACAGCTTTCTGGTGTTCTTGAAGCCTTACCTTGAGGGGGGCGGCCTGTCTCTCCTTTATATTTCCTTTCCGCAGCTGCACGGGATAGCGCGTACACACAGTCTTTAGTCATGTTTCTCCTCTATGGGGGGGTCTTACTCGGGAGAGATATCTGCGAAGTGTTGTCAAGCTTTTGAAGGTTGTCCTGATGTTATATGGACCGCAGATCCTTTGTATTTTCTCTGATAACCCCTTCACATAAGGCAGGCAGACTGTTTTCTGAGTGTTGTTGTCCTCCTCCTCCTCCTCTTGTACCCGCCTATCCCAGTTTTTTGGGGGCTGCTGCCATGTACCCAGGGTAGTTGTTACGTTGTAGGGTACTACTTATACTGACCAATTCTTTATCTAACGTCTCTGGATTCGCCACTTATGACTTTTTGCTTCGGTGTTGTAAGCATCGGACGATCCCTTTCTTTACGCTATATGGATGGTGGGAGTTGAAATTGAGGTACTGTCCGGTGAATGTTGGTTTACGGTATACGGATGTCTTGAACCCATGCTCTGTTCGAGATATTAGTACATCCAGGAATGGGAGTGAGTTGTTACTCTCTTTCTCCATTTGTGAACTGTATTGAAGGTCTTATTGAGTTCACATGGTCCAGTAGAACCTGGACATCTTCCTGATGTGGCCAGAGTATGAAGGTGTCATCTACGTACCTTAACCATATAGTTGGCTTTAAAAGATATAGATTCTAATGCCATTTCTTCAAAGTATTCCATGTATATATTCGCCAAATTTTTGATAATTTAAAAGCCCATTGCTAAGCCCTCATCCTGTCGATATATATTTGATCCCATTCAAAAAGTGTGTTGTTTGTGTACAGAAAGTCAACATCTCCATCAGATTATCTATTGGAATACTGGTCCGTTATTCTAGGGATGAATCAGAGGCAAATCTGTCTCTGACTACTGAGATTCCTCCTTTCAAATTACCTTGGTGAACAAACTCACCACGTCCAAGCTCACCATCTGGTTGGATAGGATGGAAATGTTTTGATTATTTCCAAAAAAATTTGGCGGAGTTTTTGGACAATGAAGCTGAATTTTTTCCGATCAATGGGTCAATTTATATCTACAGGGAATTGATTCAGAAATGGTTCACAGAGCCTTGGCAATTTAACAATATATAAAAATAAAAATGAAAATTTTTAAATATTTTGAAGAAAAAAAATTATATATGTGGGTATTAACTTTATAATTAAAATATTTTGTTTTAAAAAATCTTAGTTGCAATTTTTTTCCTTGTTCTTGATATTTATCTTTGTGACAGTTTATTTTTTCAATTTGAATTAATTAATATTTTTTTTTTTGCTAAAGCTACCATTGTTATAAAATTTATGCATTTTGTTTGTATAATAAATTAATTTTTTTAAAAATTTAAAATTTACATTTTAGCCGGTTTTCCAAATGTTAAAAATGAATAAATAGTAGATTCAAATGTCGCCAGCCTCTCAAAAAAGAAAATTTACCAATTCATGTATTTTTTATTTATCTTAAAAGATGTCAAAGAATTCCATTTAAGTTTAAAAAAAATATATTTGAATGTTCTTTGTTGGAATTTTTTCAAATAGAAATTCAAATGTAAAATTTATGATTTTTAGCTAAGAAAATGGAAATCATTTAGAAAAAGCATTTTGATGAATTTTTAAAACATCCTAAATTAAATGTTAATTCTTAAAAAAAATTATTTATATAAAGAAAAAAATTTCAAAATCAAAAATCATTAAATAACCAAAAAAAATATTCCTTGATTGAAAATGATTTTTCTTGGTTTTCAATTTATCAATTAAATTTTTGAAAAATCAATTTTTGAAATACTTTGTTCATAAAATTTTTTTTTTAAATTTTTGAAATTTGTAAAAATTTGTAAAAAATTTATTTCCAATTGATTTCTGATTTTTTAAAAATTTAAAAAAATTTTGTTTTTGTTTTTTTTTTATTTTCGAATATTTTTTAAATAAAAAAAATAATTACAAAAAGCTAAATTTTATAAATATGAATTGATTTATCAGACAGAAATTTTTAAAAATTAAAGAAACATCTTTTTTCATTGGATTTAAATTTTTTATAGATTTTTGATAAACTTTTTTTAATTTTTTATAATTTTTAAAAAAATATTCATTTAAAATAAAAAAAAAATAGAAATCTGCATTTAACATATTTTTTTTGATGTTTTAAACAAACAAGGAAAATTTAACATAAATACTTCAATAAATTAAAACAATATTTATCTGATAATTTTAATCATAAATATAAAAAAAAATTATATTAAAACAAAAAAAAAATTAATTATTTCAATTTCTTTTCTAAAAAAAATGGAATTTAAAATATTTTAAAATCAAAAAATTTTTGATTGAATTTGAGAAAATTAAATAAAAAAAAAAAAAATCATATTGTAAATGTAAAAATTTCAAAAAAAAAAGAATGAAATTTTTAAATTTAGACAAAATTTAATATAAAAACTTCTGAATTTTTGTTTATTTTTTATTTTTTTTTAAATTTTTTTTTTTGATTGATTTTTTATAAATCAACAAAAAAAAAAAATCATTTTTGAGTCCAAAAATTATTTTTGAAAATAAAATCAAAATATATATTGAAAAATAATAATATTTTATATTCATTAATTATATTTATTATATAAAATTGAAGAAAAATCAAAAATTAATTTTATTGATATTTTTAAAATTTTTTTTTATAACTTTATAACATTTTAAAAAATATAAAATTTAACAAAAAGGCAAAAATCAATTTTTTAAAGAAAAAAAAAAAGTCTTCTTCTTTGTTTTATATAGTTTATTTTCATTTTTTTTTTAAAATTTAAAAGTAAATTTTTGTTAATTTCTAAAAATTAAAAAAAATTTTCATTCAATTTTTTACAATCACAAACTTTTTCAAATTTTAATGTTTTTTCAAAATACAATTGAACATTTCTTTGAAAATTGAAAAACAGAAATTTTTGCATAAATTAAACCAATTTAAATCATTTTATATAATTTATAAAAATTTGAAAATTGTTTACAGATTGAAAATTTTCATATATTTTGAAATTATTTAGATTTTAAAAAATTTTGATTTTTATTCAATATTTTTGTTAAAAAAAAAATATATATTTTTTTTATTTCATTGATTAAAACATTTCAAAAAATTTTAAAATTGAAATAAATTAATTAAGTCATTTAATTTAAAAATTGAATGTTTAGAATTTTTCTTTTTTTTTTATATATTCATATATATATACCATGAAAAATTTTTGTTTGGATATATTTTTATAAATGGAAATATTTCAAAAACAGATTTTTTTAAATCAAAAAAAAAATTTCTGAATGAATTTTTATTTCATTTCTTCATTATATTTATAAAAATTTCAAAACAATAACAAAATTTTTTTTTTTAATTAAATTTAAAATTTGTTTTGCAATTTTTTTAATCAGTTACATTAAAAAAGAATAAATTGAAATTAATTTTTGAAAAATTTTCCAAACAATTATAAAATTTTATTAAAAAATATTTAATCTCATTTTTTTTTGTCCAATTGAAATTTATTAATAAATTTATCTTTGAATTGTTTGAAATAAATTTCTTATTATTAAAAAATAAAAAAAGAAAAAAAGACTTTTTTACACATTTTAAAGAAAAGATTAAATGAATTTTTTTGATTTTTTTACTAAATTCATTATTAATTTAAAAGTTGGAATAAAAAATTTTTATGGATTTTTTACAATAAATTAAAAAAAATAATTTGGATTTTTTAAAAAAAAAATTTTTTATTTTTTGATTTAAGTTCTCAAAAAAAAAAAATTTGAAATGAAAAAAAGAAAATCAAATGATATAAATGAATAATTAAATTTAAATAAGATTTTTTTTATTCACCAAGAAAATTATGATTAAAAAAAAAGGTTTAAAATCTTTAAAAATTTTTAATAAATATATATAAAAAAAAAAAATAAAATTTAAAAAATTTTTGAAATTTTTAATTATTTTGTTAAAAAAGATCAATTTAAAAAAATAAAAAATTGAAATTAATAAAAAGTAGATAAATTTTAATATATTGTTTCAAAATTTTCCATTTTAATTATTATAAAATCATATAAAAAAAATAAAAATTTTAAAAAATCTTTTTATTTTTAAAATATTAACAACCATAATTGCATTAAATATATTATCAAAAAATGAAAATATTGTTTGCATAAATGTACGTTATTTGTGTTAAAAAATATAAAAATATAAATTTTTAATAAATAATATTAAAAAATAGGAAATTTTTTTAAATATATTTATAAATATGTAAAAATTAAATAAATTTGAAATTGATCATCCATTTTTTTTTTTTTTTAAAGTTAAATTTAAAAAAGGAAAAAAAGTAAAAAATTTAATAAATAAAAATTTTTTTAAATATAAAATTTAATTATTTAAATTTTATTTAGAATTATATTTTTATAAATATTATATATTTATAAATAAATTTTATCAAAAAAAAAAATAAAATTATAATGAAAGTTTAAATGTAAAAATTTACATTTTATTTAATAATTTTTATAAATTATTATCATTTAATTTAATTTTATTAAAAAATTATTTTATTGAATATTTTATATATTTAAAAAAAAAAAAAATTTAAAAAATTTAATTCAGATTGTTTGATATTACAAAAATTATATAAAATATATAATTTATTTAAAATAAATTTTAAAAATAAGAAAATTATTTAGAATAAAATTAATAAGCCATATAATATTTATAAAATAATTTATTTATAGCTCACACATTGTCTAAAAATCATAACCTTTTTAAAAAACATAAAATAAATTTATTTAAATTTTTAAAATTTATATAAATTTGAACAAAATTTTTATTAATTTCTAAAATTTATTTGAAATTTTTTTTTTTTTTAATCAGATAATTGAAAAAAAAAAATTTCATTGCAAAATAACTTAAAAATAAAAATTTAAGACTATTTAATATATATAAATATATTTAATGAGTTTTCATTTTTTAAAAATAAGAAAAAAAAATTGGAAATTTATATGGAATTTCATATAAATATTTGAACAAAAATTTAAAATATTTAAATAAAGAGATAAATATTATAAACAAATTTTTTTTATAATTTTTTATATTTTTTTTAAAAAAATTAAAGTATTATTTAAATATTAATCAAACAAAAAATTTTATTTTTATATATAAAATATATATATTGTATAATATATGAAAAAAAATTTAATATTTTCAAAAGATAAATTTGATTAAATATTTGTTTCTATATTTATGTGTATTAATTTATTTGTATTAAAAATAATTTAAATACTTATTTTATATATATATTTTTGATATATAATAAATAAATGTAAAATTTTTTATAAAAAAGGCATTTGATAAATATAAAAATATACAAATTTTTTTTTATAAAATTTTTATTTTATTTTTAATTTAAAAAAGAATCAATTTTTAAACAAAAAGATAATATAATGTTTTTGATTTTTAAAATTTTATTTTGTTCAAAATTGGCAAATATTTAAATTTCAATGATATTACAAAAATTTTGAACATCTTTTAAAAAAATATGAAAAAATAAAAATTGTTTAAAATAAATTTTTAAAAGAAATTTTTGTCTTATTTTCTTCATAAAAGATAAAAATTTAAAAAAGTATTTTAAATAAATTAAATTTTACAAAATGAATATTGTGTGCAAAATTAAAAAGGATTTATAAATTTTTATTTATTATTATATCAATTTTTAATATTATTTATTGAAAATTGATCAGAGTTTTATATTTGAAATGATTGATCATACTGGTAATTTTATTATAAAATAAAGATTTTATAAATAAATCGATAATATAGATTTTAAACAAAATTTATAATGATAAAGATATTATTATTCATAATTTTTATTTTTTTTTTTATCATTCATAATAAATAAATTTAAATTCAAATTTTTAATAAATATAATATATTAATTTTCTATTTATTACAAAATTATATGGATTTTTCATATATATTTTATATAATTATATGCCATCAAAAAAAAGGAACGTGAATTTATGAAACAGAAAAATAAAATATTTTAAAAAAAATGCCTTTTTTACATCAATAAACTTAGAAAAAAGGAGAAAAAAACATTTAAAAAAGACTATAAAATAAATTTAATTACTTGTTTTTATACAATAATATATGTAACATATATAAACATATATATAATATATATATATATATGAATGAGTAAAATTCATATCAAATGCTGTATTTTATATTTTTGGGTAAAACAAAACACATTTGAGTTCTATCTATAATATATAAATTTATATATAATATTATATCTTAATACATGCATAAATTTACATATATTTATATATAAACGTTTATATATTTTAAAAATAATATAAATATATATATATATATATATATAAAATTCAAGTGAAAACATTTAAAATTTTTATGCTGAAAAACATTATTATATGAAAATTTATTAATCTCTAAAAAAAACAATTAAAACAAAAATTTTGGAAAGAAATAGGTAACTCAATATTTTCATTTTATTTCTTTTATTCATTATTTATATGGCAAATATAAAGAAATATATTAAAAATTTTTAAAATTTTATTGTTGCATATAAAAAAAACAATATATATTTATATGTTTAATGGATATATATATTATTTATATGATAAATAGAATATATTTTTTATTTAATCGGAGAAATTTTTAAAATATTTTTTATATTGGCCTTGTTTTCAGAGGGTTTATTATTGGAATATATGCACATTGAAATTAAAATTAGCGCAAAGATCATATTAAACACAAAAAAACATTTTCACATGTAATTTCACACCATTCTTAAGAATTTTAAATCTGATTTCAAATGGAAATAAATTTTGAACTCAAAATCAGTTAAATTTTTTGATTTATTTTTGATTTATAAAAATGAGCAAGAGTAAGTTCAAAACTAAACTTTATTTTAATTTTGAACTGAAGATTCAAAAAATTGCAATAACAAAACCAACAAAACAAATAAACCAACAGAATTCATATTGAGTTTATCCATAAAATATCATTTTATATTATTGATTAAAAAAAATGGCGGTTTATTAAATAAAACCTAAAACAATATGTATTTTTTTTTGATAAAATAAAAAATTTTTTAAAAAATATAAAAATATTTAAATGAAAAATTTTCATTTTTAACAAAGTCATTTTATTAACATTTTTCATAAATGATTGATTTGAAATGAAAAATTTGATAAAGAACAAAATATACTACTACTAAAAAAATATGGAATACAAATTTAAAAATCATGAAAAAAATTTTGGATTGAAATAAACATTTTGACAATTTCATTTCCATTGAATAAATGATTAAATTCAACCAAAGATTATTATTATTTTTATAATTTTATATATTTTAAAAAAAAAAAATTTTTGTCTTCTTGTTATAAATTTTTATAAAGCAATTGTTATTAATAAAATTTTTTTAGAATAATATTGAAAATTCACACAGAATTTTAAACAATTTTAATTTTTAGATTTATTTAAATTTTTTACTTAAAAAAATAAATAATTGTTTAAACGTCATTTTCTTATAAATTATTGGTTAAAGAAATATATATATATATATTTATTTAAAATGTTTTTATATTTCAAAAAAAAGATAAAAATATTTTAATATATTTTAGTTCTGTTTCAAATATCAAATTTTTAAACAATTATTTCTTTTATATTTATAATATTCAATATTTATAAAAAATTTATTAAAAGATATTTATGTTTCCAGTCATATCACTTAAATTTTTCAATATACTTTTTTAATTTTGAAATATAAAATGGAAAATATAAACAAAATAACAAAAAATGATATATTAACATGAAAATGGATCGTTTAAAAAATAAACAAACTGTAACAAAAAAAATTGAAATCCAAAAAAACAAATAAGATAAAAAACAAATCCAAATTTATTGGAAAATCAATTCTTTTAAATGTACATTAATATAAATGTTGTTTTATCCTTTAATATAAAAAAATTTATTTGAATATTATAAATATTCTAAATATTGGTTGATATATATATATACAATATATTTTTCAATAATTTTCTTTATTTTTATTTTTATTATACATGAAATTATTTTAAATTGGAAAAAATGAAATAATAAGTTTAAATTTATCCAGAATATGCAATAGTTATAATTCATAATATATATATTCAAAAAGATCAAAAAATTTCCTCCTCATAAACAAAAAAATTGGAAAATTTGATCCTTGTTTTATTTCCAAAAGGAAAATGAATTCATATATAACATTTTTAAAATAAAAATTTCGTCATTTTTTAGTAGAAATTTAATATATAATAGAGGAAACATTTTTTTTTATTAGTAATAATATACATATTTTTATTTTTTTGAAATGTTTACAAAAATGAGATATTAAATTTTGAATTAATTATAACAAAAATTGAAATGTTTTTTAAAAATTTTGCAATATATAAATATTAACTAACAAATTATTTTAAAAATAAATAAATATAAAAAAAAATTTATATAAATATTTATAATATTATATTTTATATATATATATATATATATATATATATATATATATATATATATATATATATATATATATATATTTATAAATACATGAATTATTCACACAAAAACTAATGCAAAGGTTAATGATTTAAATGGCGAGACATCCATCATCGCAAACAATTCAAATAGTATACAAAAACCTCCAGATCCGTTATGAATGAATTGATCCTTGTTTATATAAATTTCTGCCGTATTAGTTGTTATTTTTTACTACAAGCTTTCGTCTGTTCCTACAGACATCTTCAGGTATAGAATAGATGTTGTTCTTGTTTTTTTTCTCTTAGTAATAAGAGGACATCGAAAATATATGTATTATTGTATCCGAAAATGCTATTGAAAATGAGTTATTGTTTTTGAACGCGCCAAAAGCAACGCTGAGTTTGATTTTAAATTTTTAAAGTGTTTGCGTTTATACCAAATATGGTGATGAACAAATTTTTTACTGGTAAATTTTTCTGTCATATATATATATATATATACATATATATATACATATATATATATATATACATATATATATATATATATATATACAATATATATATCATACATATATATATAAATATATATATGGAATACATATATATGGAAACATATATATATCGTATATATATTCATACATATATATACATTACTTCGTTAAATACATACATACATATACATACATATATTCATATCTCAAGCTGGGTTCAAAATCTTGGAATCAAAATTTAAAGCTGCCATTTATTTCACAAGCACTCAATGTGGGTTCTTTTCAGTCTCTAAATACAGCATATATATATATGCATCATTTGTAAAAACTGGTGTGGGATTTCAAACATAAATGGTTGATGTATATTTTATTAATTCTAATAAAATATTTTTTGTTCAGTATTAATTTACTTTTTTCAATGTTTTTTAAATTTGGAAAATTATCCACCTTCCTTAGGAATATATATATATTATTATCCTCTTTAACTCCAAATATACTGCGTACATTATCTATTTCACATGGAGACCTATAAAATTATTCCCCCTTTTATATTCTAACCATTTTCTCAGGGCTGGCATAACTTTCTCTTTGTGACAAATCTAATTTTTAAAGTGAATGGGAAAATTGTGGTTTATTCTCTGATTTTTTCAATTCTCTGACTTCTATGGGGTTAAAAACAGTTGTTTCAACCACCTTTCAGTTTAATAACTTCTGGGTCAATTTACTAAAAATTATTCCCAATTTGTTTTGTATAATGAAAATATACTTGTTTACCTCAATTCTCAACAAAGTGACACATTTTTTCCATTCTTGGTCTGGTCACCATTTACAAAAATTCTTGGTGAGATCACCTGCCTGTTATGATGGATTTGAATTTTAACCCTAACTCTTGCAGCGGGTTCATTTTTGTTTCATTTCTCAATTTGTTTTGGGATGAAATTATAAATTTGTCTGCTTCTGTTTTTTTGTCAACAATGTGCTTTTCAAATTTCCCAAGAAAGATACAAAAATAATTTCCAATTTGCTTTACTGGCATGCCAGATTCTCAATAGATAAAAAACAAATTGTTTCAATTCATAGCTGAGATAAACCCAAATGGCCCTTTATTCAATTTCATTACCAGAAAATGTAAATCCATTCTATATTTTCAGATTATATTCCATTTTGCTTTTATCCCTTTTTTACTTAAAATTAATGCTTAACCACCTCACAGTCTCAGTGTCTGCCAAGGCTAATAAAGGATCAGATGTTTTGCCAGAGTCTTATAAAGGCAGGAATTACAGAAGATACTTTTCCAACAAGGAGGAAAGCAAGAAGCAGTAAAGGTATTTATTTATAAAGTTTAGAGAGAACAGGGGCCAGTTAAAGGACTGCATATTTCTTAAGAATACCATCAAGATCTCATGCTTTTGGGAATCTAGCTTATTGATGATAGCAGAATCCCTGGATGAAGTTATATGTATATTTCTCAAGAGAGACTCAGCTCTAAGTATGGAATTCAGGCAAAAAATACTCCAGATTAGTCAAGAGTAAAATTTGAAGCATTTAAGAGAAAAACATTCTGCTTTATCAATGAAAGAAATTAACGGCTCAAATTAAGTAAGTGAAGAGAGGAGGAATAAAAGACTTACAATTTTAAACACAATTAAAAAAGCTCTGCCAGTAGTCATGAAGCCAAACTTGTTAGAAGCTAAAATGGATTTTATCTCTTTGGGGCGGAAAGACAGACTTAGCCACTTTGAAAACATGTTTATAATTGTTATGAGCAGACACAAATAGGTTTTTTTGTGATTGAATGATTTATCAAAAACACTGGAATATCCAGAAGTTACCTGTGGGCCATTCTGGCAGAAAGGCTAAAATAACCAAGAAGTCTGTGAATGATTTTGATATTTTAGAGAAGGAACAAAAGCATCAATTTGGCTTTGATCCAAGAATTAAAATTATTTGCACAATGTTGATTAAAAACTTCAAAACAACATCTCAAAGAAGGTCCCAAAATGAATCTCAATCAGTAAACTGGTAACAGACCAATTGTCACTGTGAATAGGAGGTTCTTTTCTAATAGATGATACAAAGGAACAAATGCAATAAAAAGTATGTGGATAAAATTTACTTGGGAAACAAGTAGGAAATCAAATTTGACTGACTGAGCAACAAAAAGATTTAAAACATGAATGCCAGAAACATCAGAATGCCAAGCCACTTGATGTGAAAGCATTTTAAAATCACCAAACACAAAAATGTTTGCAGATGGATGTAGAGGAGAGAATTTAGATTGTCAGAAATTTAATTTTTACAATCTTGAGAAGTTCCTGTGATACTGAAAAAGAGATAGCTGACAGAGTGCAATGTGACACTATTTAGCTATAGTAATTGTCTAACTAATTAATCACAGAAATTAAAACAGATAATAGGCATTCTTAAAGCAAAAAAAGAAAAAGCTATATCGAAAGATAGACTGATTGATGTTAAAAGAAAGATTTTATTTTATTTAAAAAAAAAGCCATGGAGAGAGCTGTGTGACGTCCTGTCAAAATTAATTTATGTCTCATCAAGGGAGATAGAAAAGAAAGACAAATATGGAATTATCGGCCAAAACATGTGCGGTCATAAAAATTTTGGCTGGAGATGAATGAATACAGGCAGGGAGAATCAATGTTAATTATCTTTCAAAAATCGTTTATTTTTTTCTTGGATACAAGTGTGACAAAAGCAATGTGGCAATTATAAATTTTTGCATTGTCTCGATATTGGTAAGAGGATGGTTATCATTTTTTTGCCAACAGACGCTAAGACATCGAATAGCAATGTGGCAATTGTAAAAATTTTGGCAGTCCCCATTAAATAGTGAAGAATTGAGATTTGACGAGATAAAAAAATTTTAATTTCTTAACAAGTCAAGGATTCCATTATAAAGCTAACTTAGCATAAAGAACCAGATGGCAAACTTTGACAGTGATTAATGAGACAGTAAGGATGCTGGATAAGTGACTTTGGTGGCCCAGGAAAAAGAGAACATATGATAAAATTTAATTGGCAATGTGGATTTCATAAAAATTTTGATGGGAAGTGAATTTTGTAACAAAAATTCTACATTATAATTTTAAGGAGGCCAGCTTAGCCACAACCACACTGCCGAGATCATTGGTCATATGGTGGCATGGTGATAATGGAGGAGAGGAATGGATGAGAAAAGCGGAGAAGATGTTAACGCCCACTGAAGGGATTGGTATGAGATATCAATGTGAGAGAAAAGTGTCTATTCAGAACGGAGGATCATTGCTCTCCTCTGACCTTCCCTCATGAAATGGAGACCCCCCCGTTCTGAAATGGGAAGTGGTTAATTTTCCAAAAATGGGAAATAAGCAATTTTCCTGTCCTGACAACAAAGAGATTTCTTGTTAGAAATAGAGATTACCAAGAACCCCAGGCTCTCATCAGCCCCACACACCAGGTTTTGGTTTGGCACCATATAAACAAATTTTGATGGGTTGTTCAATAAACAGTTTAGCTCCGGACAGAGTAAAAGAGTTTTTTTCTTAGCGGGAACTTCCTCGTTGCCTTGCTTCCTCTGACCAAGTGATTCCCCGACCTCACTCTGCCAATAGCAAGTTCGTTTCTGATGAACAAAAGTTTTCTTCCAGCATTTAAAAAACTAAGATTTTTTTTTTTTCATATCTGCGGGGATTTTGAATAAACAAATCTTACTGCTATACAAAATAGATTGATATGTCAAAGGAAATAGCATGTCAGCTCTTTCCTTCTAGTTAAGGCATTTCCACTTTCTTAATACTTCATGGGCTTTTGAATTTATTTTCTTTAATTTTATACGTTCTTATTTCGGTCTCCGTTTCTATCGTCTATTAATCCTGTTCCAGATATTTAAACTTCTCTTTAGTGTTGATATCTTCAATTCCCTATTCTTACCTTGATGACTCAGCAAAGAAAGGCACGCATAGCTCATTTGTCCATAATTTAATACCATTCTAAGTCTAACAAAATTTTCCACTTTCTTAATCTGTGTGGTATTCTTGTGCACCTTCATTAACAACAACATTTCTGTTCCATCGTTCTCATCTTACACACATATATCAGAAGATTTATATTACATAGCAGTTCAGTATACTTTATTCCTAATTAAATTTTCCTGGGTTGTAATACTATGTTTACCTTTTGGAAGTCATCTTATTCCAGTGCGCCTTCGAATTTCTGTGCCACATATTCTGTTGTCTATAATGCTTCCCATATAGTTAAAATTTTGTACTTGCTTCATGCTAACATCTCCAATTCATAGCTTACACCTCTGTCTCTTTTGTGCATGACCATACAGTTTATCTTTGTACAGTTAATTTGTCCTTTCTTCTTACTTTTGTTTGCTACTGTCTTGGAGTCTTTGCAATTTTCCTTCTGAGTTTGCCACCACAGTATTATC